>PVLD010000480.1:0-279666 GCA_004027595.1 Dinomys branickii
TCTTTTAGCTTGTTTGGGAAATTTTCTGCTATTATTTCATCAAATATTCCTTTTATATCATTTGTGAGATCTCCTGCTGTTTCACACACTCCTATAATTCGAATATTGTTACGTTTTGCCTCATCTTGCAGCTGTTGGATTGACTTTTCTTGTGTCTTTGATGATATCACGAGATTCTTCCTTTCACGCTCATAAGCTGTCATGCTGTCTTCAAGTTCTGAAATTCTATCTTCAGTTTCATTTAAACGGTTTTTCATGCTTTCAGCGTTAGTTTTCAAATCCTGGCATTCTCTTTGGACCTGTTTCATTATTGGTAATTCATTCCTGAATTGCTCTTCTAAGGTTTCTATTTGTTTCCTATTTTCTTCTAGACTTTTGTCTATTTCTCATCTGTGTAAATGAAGCATTTCTTCCATCATTGTTTTCATCTCGTTTTTTATCTGAGAAATCATTGTGGGTATGTGGGTTATTTCTGCTTTAAGCTCTTTCATGGCCTGTTGGAGTTGTTTAATTTCGGATGCAATCGTTTCATATCTTGAAGTTATGAGGCTTCCTGGTTCCCTTGTTTCTTCATCTTCAAAAGTTGTTCTGGGTGGGGTTGAGTTTTGAGACTGCGTTTTGCTCCTCTGTTTTCCCATTTTTGGGTATCAGATTCAAAATGTGGAGCTATAAATTCCAAAGGCAGTTCAGCAGGCGGAGGTCTGCTGCAAGGGCTGCTCCAATGATTCCTTCTCTTTGGGAGAATGTCCCTTAAGCTTTCTGCTGAGATTTGTTCTTCTGTCTTCCCTTTTTTGTGTATCTGATTCAAAATATTGAGCAGTAGATTCCCCAGTCAGTTCAGCAGGCAAAGGCCTGCTGCAGAGGTTGCTCCAATGACTTTTCTTTGGGGGAATGTCCCTTAAGCTTTCTGCTGAGAGTTCCGCTTAAAAGGCTGTACAGATATTGGTTAGATACTCCCTACCTAGTGACCTGGGTGAGGTGTGTAGGACCGCTCACCCACCCTCCCAGGGTTCCCTGCAGGTATAGGGATGGATCTCCTCCCCCACTCGGTGTTCTGGTCACGAGCGCAGATATCTCACCAGTTTTTGGAGTCCCTGCAGGCAGGAAGGTTCCAAAGTGCCAGTCTATCCTTTGGGGCTTTCTGCGCGGCCCGCCCGATGCGCGCGAAATGTGGGACTGCTGGGCGTTGCCGCCGCCAAAAAGCCGATCTCTGTCGGGAGTCGCCGGAAAGCTGCGCCGGCTCGGGAGGCGGGAGGGACCGAGCTGGCTGCGCTCCCAAGGCGTTCGGACCCAGCCAAACTTCCTTCCCGCACGTAGCGCCCCTGGCTCCCAGCGTTTGGGGCTTTCCGCGCGGCCTGCGCGATACGCGCGAAATGTGGGACCGCCGGGCGTTGTCGCCGCCAAAAAGCCGGTCTCTGTCGGGAGTCTGGGTGTGGAATTTTGTCATTCAGACCATGTGCCTCTGCCTGTTTCTGAAGATCAGCAGAGAGGTCTACATCCACTGATGACTGCCATTTTACAAGACAAGACTGCTCTTAGAAGGCTGCATCGGCCACTTTCCCACTTCTGGGGACGGTGCTCAGCTCCTGCACACTGAAGCGTGGAGGTTTGTTTTTGCCCATGGTGGTGATACAGGAAAATAAATCTCCCAACCTGAATGATAGCAGACGAGTTCATGTTATCTAAAACCAAAGAATGAATTTTAGGAACAACGGAGGTTAAGAACAGAATATGTTTATTGAGAGAAAGAAACCTTCTGTCCAAGAGAGGGACAGAAGGTGTCCCGAGTGGGTTACCCCCGACTCTGTCTTTTCTAGGAACTTTTATAGAGAAAAACCATGAGGTGAGGCAGGTCCAAGGTAGGGGAGATGGACAAAATTATGGTCAGCCAATAAGATTACAGGTATAATTGTCCAGGTGAGACTGAGTAAACTGGGATCAAATAGAGAAGCGAGTCGCGTAGCAAGCAGACGTGAATCACATTTTTCATTTTAAAGAGAAAAAAAGAAACACAAAATAACAAACAAAGACAAAAATGAAACAACACAAAAACAATAAAAATGGGGCTGGGGATATAGCTCGGTGGAATAAGTGCCTGCCTGGCAAGCACAAGGTCCTGAATTCAATCCCCAGCAGCACCAAACCAAACAAAACAAAACAAAACAAAAAAAACAATAAAAATGATACAGAATTTCAAAATAAGAAGATAGGAAATTAACAATGGTTGTTGTATTGTATATTGTTATCTTCACAGTAGTTTCTCAGCTTACCAAATATAGGTGTACAGGAGTGATCAAACAATTATACATTAACTGCTCCTTTCAATAAATCAATAGAATTTACTAGTACAATTAATTTAGCTATCTTTTGTGTATGTGTGTGTGTATGTGTGTGTGCGTGTGCGTGTTGTCTGTGTGTGTCTGTGTGTGGATCATATAGTCTCCCTAGTGCAAGAACCTGAAAGAGTAACTAAACTCTGAAAGGCATAACAGATACTGTGAAAGGGAAAGAAACTGCTCAGAAGGAAAGCACAATGGGGATGAGCGAAAGGAGAAAAGAAAGAAAGAAGGCAGGGTCCAAAGAATCTTCTTGACTCTTCCAGTACGGCAGTGCAGATTTACGTTCTCACTAACAATGTATGAGCGATGCAGTTTCTGTGTAATATCACCAACGTTTGGTATTATATTTAACCATTGTGATCAGAGCATAGTGACAACTAACAGTAGTTCTACTTTTCATTTCTCTTGTGCATCATGATTTTGAATTTTTATTTAAAATGTGATTTGCTGTATACATATCCTTTTCATTAAAATATCTGTCTGTATCCTCAAGTAACTTTCTGATGGGGTGGTTTGCTATTGGTGAAGTTTGAGACTCATTGTATGTTCCAGAGTAGTCCTTTGCTGAATATATTATTTTCAAAAACTTTCTACCAGTCCATCATCTGAATCCACCTTTAAATAAAGGTAGATTAAATTAAATTTAACGAAGTAAATGTTTTGAAGATTTTGTGAGACCAAATTTATCAAAGTTTCTTTTCATCTGTTATATTTCTATACTTAGTCCTGGTCGGTAGTTTTCTTCCAAAAGTTTGATATTTGTCTCTCAATAATTTATATAATTTTAGAGTTGCCTTAGTTTCAATTATTGTAATAAAATATCAAAGAAAAGGAATGCAATCAAGGCTTTATTCTGGCTCACAGAATCGGGATTCTCAGTTCATGGTCTTTTTGGCTCCAATCCTTGGGAGCCTCTAGTAAGGCTAAGCACCATGCTGTGAGTGCCTGTTAGAACAAAACTGTAACCTCCTGATGCACAAGAAGGGTTCGGGGGCAGTGGCCCACCCTCAAGTTATTTATTTCTGAGTCCTTAAGATATTTCTGAAGATAAACCTAAGGTGTTATATCACATATAAAATAAGAAATCAAGGTAGATAATCTGTGTTGGGGTCCAGTAAGTTAGACAAACTTGCTTCCAGAATCTCTAATTTTCATTTCAATTATAGTGCTCAGAATCTGGGTTTTTTTTGGGATTCTAGCATATATGCATCATGAATAATACACCCAAAAATGTAATCAATGAAATATTTAAGACCATGATTTGAATTTTTATTGGATGATCCACTGCATAATACAGAAATTCACATACCAGCCCTGGTCCAGAGATATATTTTCAATTATTCATAGATATTTTCCAATTGAATATTCAACACTCAAGATAATTTCATTAATTTAAATATGAATTTACAATCTCCCCTGGAGAACGTTAAGATGCATTCCTTCCTCCACTTCCAGGATTGTATTGACGTAATTTTTTTACATCCAGCACCTATACACAAGGTGAAATACGAGTATATTCTAACCCTTGTTTCATATGTTCAACACACTACAAACTTCCATCTGATTAAATATCCCAAACGTCAGTTGAATCTTTTCTATTGTCTCCATTTTCAGTGATTCTGTATTAATTCGATATTTCAATATTTGTTCCCCTGAACATTGTGAAAACTTCACCTTGGTGCTTTCAAACAGCAGCCACTTCAAACTTCCTTTGCTCCGATTTAACTCATGGTGAGGTTCTTGTGGCCTACATACAAAATTCAAAATTTATAAAGTGAGACATAGTGAAACTTTTCAAGACATTTATATAGACAATGTTTTTTCACTGAGGCTCCAAAAGCTCAGAAAACAAAAGTTAAATTTAAAAATAAATTTATATCATACTAAAAAGATTTTGCTCTTTTTATATGAAAAAGAGAAGGAAAGATAAAACATACAAATAAGCATGGTTTCAAACTACACTCCTGAAAAAGGATTAATATCTGGGGTGCATACGAATTTTAATAATTTAGTGAATAAAAGTAATACAATGTTCAAAAGTGGGCCAATGACAAATTAGCAAATTTTCAAAACTATGCAAATAATACTCTGTTGTAAGCAGAAGAAATGCACTGGCTAGCAAGTTCATGAAAAGTCATAAATATCATTTGCTGTCAAGAAAAATTAAATGAAAACCATAATAAATATCTTACCTCTGTTAAAATTACTATTAGCTAAAATATAACAAAGCAAAGGTAAGTCTGTACAGAAAATGAACCTCTTTTACACACTTGGTGAGTATTCACATTATTATAGCAATAATAGAGAATAACATGAAAGTTTCCCAAATTCTAAAAATAGACCTATTACATAATCAAGCTACCTTCTAAGCTTGCGTCCAAAGAAACTGTCATCAGCATATCAAATAGGACCTAAAATCCTAAGTTTCTTGCAGTGCAATTCTCCATTTCTAAGATATGGAATTAACTGAAGTGATTATCAACAGAGAAGTAAAAAGTTATATTTGGTATGTGTGTATGTATACATATAAATGTACTCACATAGATACATATCTGCATGTGTACATATAGAATGGGATATTACTCATCAATGAATAATAAATTGTGTCATTTATCTTTCTGTGAATAATATTCTGGTATTACAATGATAATCCTATCATAAATAATAAATCCTATATTTCAGGTATAAAATGATAAATCTTATCATTTATAGTAGAGTACATGAACCCAAGGCCATTTTATTACACTAAATAAGTCAAATAATTTCAAATACATGTTCTTTCATGTACAGAAGCTGAAATTATAGATTTAAATCTAGAATCATGATTACCAGAGGCTAGGCAATTTAGGGCAAAGAAATCAGTAATGAGTTTAGATAAAGTGTATCAAAGACATTCTTAGACAAAGGAAAAAACTTTATTGTTTTACAGTACCATTGTGATTAGTTCACAGATGCATGACTAGAAAAGAGGAGTTTGAAGGCTCCTCACGTAGTGACATGGAAGAGTACAGTGCTAATTACCAGGATTTGATCCTAACACTTTGCATGCATTATCCCTCTGTATTCTCTAAAGATGCATGACTAAAACTTATAATTTTTAAGAAGTAATGTTTAAGTAACAAGTGTTTCCCTAGCAAAATAGAAACAATTTCAGAAACATTTCCTAACTTGGATTTCCTTACAGATGGATACAAATAGCCCCTTTTATCCACTAGATTCATATGATATGAATCAAACCAGGGATTTTCCACACACAGAGAGACAAGTTATGAAATAAATAGAGTAACAATAGCTAATAAATCACGGATGCAATCTATTCATATGCAAAAAACCCAGGAGTCCTGGTGGAAATTCTTGTGTGGGGCATGTTTAACCTTTACTTTTAGATTATGAGAACAGGTCAAATAGAGGAGAAGAAACATTACTTTTGTGAAATGGATTTAGGTAATAGATAATTTTACGCAAATTTTAGGACTTTTTTCCAAGTTTAGCACATGGTACACATGGCAATTGTGTTCTGTTGAATGACAGCCTTGATTATAATTGTAGTATGTTCTCTAAAATCAAATATTTTTTAAATTTTAAAGTAAAAGAATGAAAACATTACCAAACAGACACAAAGTAGCACAAGAACAGTACAAAAACTGAATTACAGATAAGGTGACTGGGAATTAAAAGTAGTTGTTCTATTACATATTGATAACTTCAAAGTGTATGTTCAGGGTAATGCATATTGACATACAAGATTGATCAAATCAGTAATGATTGACTGTTCCTTACAGTAAAGTGACATGAGACAATAGTGGAACCATGTTAGCCATCCTGCATATACATACATACATACATACATACATAGTAATCCCTTTCCTCCTTTTCTCCTTCCCCTCATCCCAGTTGCTATTTCGAGCAGTTTCCTTTCATATCTCCTAATTTATATTCCCACCTTGAGGTTCTTATACTAATGATATAATATGTTGTTTGCACATGCACATTTTATTTATTTGATTTATAAGTATGGTCTCTAATTGTGACCATTTGCCTATAAAAGCCTCAAGTTTGTCTTTCTTTATACCTGAGTAGTATTCCATTATGCAAAAATGCCACAGTTTTTTGATACAGTCCTCTGTTGATGGACATTTGGGTTGCTTCCACGATTTAGTTGTAACAAATTGTGCTGCTATAAACATGGCTGCACATATATCACGGTGATATGTTTTCAGATCTTCTGAGAAAGTACCATGAAGGGGAATAGCTGGGTTGAGAATGAGCTGGTCCATCCCCTGTTAAAATAGTTGCCAATAAGAATTTTGATATACAACTGAATAATTTGCAAAATATCAATACACTTCAATCTATGCAAATGCTGTCTATTTGTTTAATCATGGTAAAGTTCGGAATATGTAATGATTCTGCTAAGGTTTATAAGAATATACTCTCTACACTTAGCAACTTTTTAAAGATATGAAAACATGGATAGGTAAATATCGCCTCTTATTTATTCAATTGTTAAAGATTATTGTAGATTACTGTTTCATTATTTTGGGTGTGTAAGATGAAATTTTCATTAGAGATATGATATTTATAGTAAAACAGGTGCTTTCAAAATATAGGTGAGAGACTAAGTCAGCAATGTAACTGTAGAATGACATTAAATGGAAGAAAACTTGAAAAGTGTATAAAGCATTTTGCAGGACAACATCTTTATAAACTACATAGGATAAGGTGATATTTTTCCCTTTATTTCAACAAATATTTCATCTGAACATTTAAAAATTTTTGTGATTTTGTTTATCATATCAATGATTTGTAATTTGATAGTTCATGCTAGATCAAAATAATCTCAAGGAACATTTAAGGATGTATCCAAAACATGTAACAACAGTAAAATAAAGTTCAGGTCTTCTCACACTTTTGTCTTTGTACTAATTTATAAGGCTACAATTATTCTCCAGTTGATTTTGTTTAGATAAATTTTAAAGAAAAGTTAACCTCTGAAATGGAATGTCTACAGTAAATAATACTCATAATACCAAGGTTTCTATAGATGGAAATTTTTTTAGTGGTGGAAGTGTCATCCAGAAATCTGGGTATCATAGTCTATCTCATTGAATGTCTTTGAACACCAGGTAAGATCATGGCTATGTTGATGCCTTTCACCCATAGACCACATGCAATTTTGCGTTAACATTATAGGAGGGAAATGAATGACAGGGAAATAGAACTCCTGGAAAAACCACAGTGTAGATTCTTATGCTTTGGTTTATCCTCTTTTTCTAATGTCAGGTAAATCTAGGTGATCTAGTAATAATACATCAAAAATTTATTCAAGTAATTTTGGAATGAATGATTATATTGCTTACCAGAAATTTTGGATTCTAAGGTTAAATAAGGTGTAATTTGAATAGATATGTGTTATTTCTTTATACACTTATTTACTTTTGTCTTTTTGAGACAGGATCTTGCTATGCAGTTCAGGCTGGCCTTGTGCTCACTTTGTACTCGAGGCTGGTCTCACACTTGCAATGATCCTCCTGCCTCAGTGTCCTGAGTGCTGCGATTTCAGGCTTGCACTGCCACTCCTGGCTGCAGATACAGGGTCTTGAAAATACCTGCCACAGTTATTTTACATCAGGATCTACAAAACTTTTGAATTAGAGGCTAATGCTTAAATAGTGAAGTAGTAAGAAACTCATTAGGAAAAGCGCCTTCATGTTAAAACACAGCTATTTAATTGTAAAGAAAGGAAGCACAAGTGTTTGAAAGTGGGTAAAACTGAAATTATGTTATGTGTTAATTAATTATATGAAAGTGCATGTAAATCTACTCAGTATACTAAACTTAAAAATAAAATTAGGTTACAACATAATCCCCCCCTTAATCTTTCCTTTCCTTACTAATCGCATAATATTAAAGAGCGCAGTATGTATTTTGAGGAGTGAATAGTTAAAAATTTCCACTAAACCAGTTATAAAAAGTTGTGAAATATTTTAGCCTAATTAAATTAAGAACACATATATACACATAGATTAACTTCCTCCACCCACTAGTTCCAAACTGCAAGTAGCATGAAAGTGTTCTGAATTGTTCAGGTTCAAATAAAAACCTTAGAAAAATATAACATTAATTCTGTATTACCAGCAATCACCCACTAAAACTCCGAGTAAACAGAGAAAGCAAAACTTACACCACAACAGAGAACGTATAGCTGAAGGAAGCTAAATGACTGAAAGGGCTTACATTCACGTGTAAATAACAACTATGTCCGAGATGACCCATCCTAGAAAAGAAAAAGCTACAAGTGAAGAAGACATGCAAGATCAATGAGAACTGACTTACTAAAACTGGAGGAAGAAGTCTGGTGTGATGTGTCACTGTAGGCTGACTAGAGAAAGAATAACACACTGCGCATTTCAAGCAGTGACAAGAGCGAACTTTCAATGTTTTCAGTATAAAACACATATTCTATATATTTGAAAAGATTAGGTTTGATTTAATGTAAATATTATGTAATGTATACATGTATCTAGTCCTCTATGGTATTATATAGATATGTGTAATACAAATAACATTTAAATTTAACTAAGTAAATTCCTAAGCTACTATGTACTTATCATAAAGTGCTGTCTTTGTCAAAACTGTACTACAATTAGACAATATATATACAGTGTATAGAATTTGTGTATTCAACATGTATGATAAATGTGTATATATATACACACACATATATATATAAATTTATATAGAATTGGTTGTCAAAAAATATTCAGGTGTTAATGTTAAAAATTTTAAAAATGTTGTATCTATAACTATTTACACATCAATAAAACTAAAATAGAAAAATAAGTTTTATAATAAGGTGAAAACACAATGAAATATGCAAATGTAAAAATAATTAAATCCACTTTTATTGTCATTTTTGCAATTTTGCTATCACTCAAACCTAATGAAGGATGAAAAACATTGTAAACTTGGATAAGATGTATTTTCAATGAGCTCATTTGCCTCATGTAATTTTTAAATGTATGCTGCTTATATATGCACATAGATGGTATGCAGAAGACTAATTCAAGAAAAAAAAACTAAAAATGTACTTTAAAATCAGCACATAAGAAGATACCACCTTAAATGGCTCTTTATCATAAAACACATCTTGAAAGTTTAATGTAGGCATAATATCAACCAGGGCATACTTTAAGAGCTATAATTGGACTTTATCCTAGAAATGTCTAAATAAATTTAATTATATTTAATACCATGATGTATATTCTTCTGTGATAAAAATCCTCATAGTTCTTAGCAGTATGAAAAATTGTCCAAAAAGGTAATAATCAAAAGGAAGGAAAAAAGCAATGAAAAAAGAAATAGAAAAAGTTTTAGAATCCTTTAGGGAAAAAAAACCAATAAATTACTTGTGTGAATAATTTCATAATCTTGAATAAGCTTCCTGTATCTCTCAGAAATTGTGAGCAAAAATTAAAAGGATGTTTTAATCCCTTGAAAAGAACACATAAGGTGATTTTCATGACTTTAATATTGCTAAGAAAAACGTGAGAAGTGTAATATTTACTGGCAAAATTTTATAAGAAAAGCCATTAAATGAGTATAAAAATGGCTTAATAGGGCAACCATATAGCCCATGAGTTTTTTCCCCTGTAAAAAAAGATCCGAGCATGTGAATTTATTTTAGTGATATTCAATGAGGAAATTACCTTATTATTTCCATAGATATTTTGTAGAGGGTTATATTTACACATTGTAAAGTAGGTTGCATTTACCATATAACACTGCTTTTGTTAGTGAAAGTTAAATATGAGTTCTAGTACATTTAATCAATTCATAAATTTTATAAGTGCTCAGCCTACGGAGACAAAATAATGGGAATATACAATTACTGAGACACTCTGTTCTTATATCTTATGATAATTTTATGTACAGTTTAAAATAATAAATTAATACCAAATACTGGACACAAATATGTATATGGCTATTTGTTCAATTGTAAGTGTCAAGCTAATATAACATTATAAATGTAAGTTTACATTGAGGTTTGTATCTTTTTAAATTCGCAGTGTTATCCATAATATTGTGAGTTGCATTATTCTTTTTATCTTCCAGTGTCATTAGTCCATAACCTACTATTCATATAGTAAAACTGCAAATTTCTTTTATTGAATGTATTAGTTTCCCTCAGCCTAGAAACACAAAAATTTAGTCTCCTAATCTCAGACATTATACATTTGGGGAGCATAGAATATATTTTAAATGCAGTAGGTTATCCTTACAATCAGAGATTGTTTTAGATCTTCTGTAAGCCCGTAGGTCTATGAACTTCAAATTACTTGATTATACCTGTTCTTATAAATGCTATTACTTTTTTATGTCTTTGAGCACAAAGTTATGTTGATTTTTCCCTATAAATTAATTATTCAATATTATAGACTGAATTGATGCTTATAACTAATCTTGAATTATTAAACCTTGGTTTTTTCCTCTTGATGATAGTAGTACTTGCCTCTGTGATATTTCCTTCACATAGATGCAAAAATCATTTTACACAAACACTAGACATTTACATTATTCTTTATAAAAAACTGTGCAATATTTTCTTAGTTAGACTATATTAAATCATTACAACTTACCATGTATTTCTATGAAAGTAGAGTAAATGAATACAATACCTACTTAGACAATTGTTTTGTTTTGTCTATATTGTATTTTGTTATTGTTCTTTAAAATAAGAAAAGAGGGCTGGAGGTACAGCTCAGTGGGGTAAGTGCTTGCCGCTAAGCACTAAGGCCCTGAGTTCGATCCCCGGTCCCGGAAAAAAAAAAAAAAAAAAGATTACTAATAAAATAAGAAAAGATGTTAGGAAACTTTGAAAATGGGTATTTGTTTCTGTAAAAACAGAAGTTTTTTTATACCAATGAACTTAATGAAAATTAAATTTCATTCACTTTCTCATAGCCTCACTAGAAAAGATTTCATTAAATTGAAACTGTTGCCCCACAGGATTAAGTAATTTTGAAAAGACTTTTATTTCATTTCATTTCATCATTGTATTTTCATTCATTTTATTTTATCTTAAACTGCACTACTGGAGGCTGAACTCAGGGGTGTTGCACATTATAGCGATTGTCCTCCATGATCATTGTGCTTGGGTGTCACGGAAAATCCAGCTAAGCTATGAATTTGGAAAGGATTGTCACCCAGGACCCAAATATTTTCACTTTCAGTAAGTGTCATTTGAGCGTGGTAGCACACACTGTTAGCCCAGCACATAGGTACCAGCCCAGGAGGACCGTCACTAGATTGAGGCCAGCCTGGGCTACATAGAGGTTCAAAGCCAACCTGACCTACATAGTGTAAGTTTGTCTCAATGAAATCAGAAACAAAACAAAATAATATAATAACAATTCATAGATAAAAAGTAAACATCTATGTGCTTGTGAGTTTGTTTTAAATGTCGAATTTTCTAAATTTTTTACATTTTTGGTATTTTTTTATTATGTGAATGAACTAGTTTATTCCCCTGATTTCACACAAGTGGTTGAGAAAAATGAGTTTTCTTCCTATGATTTCCTGTATTTTAAGCCTTTGAAAAATCACTGACCGATAGTCACATTCAAGTAGCGTTGATTAATTCTACAACATATAATGCTGATATCATGTGCTTTGTGGGTATAATATTGACAACATAATTTTCTGTGATATGGACACATGGGATGTATATTCAAGTAACTGCTCTATACCTCCATATATAAGTGACTTGATAGATGAAACTGTGAAGTCTACTATCATCCACCAACATAGTGTTATGCAAAAAAATTGTATGTGTATATATGTATAGTATATGTTTATATGTGTATGTATATGTGAGTGTAAAGGTATGTGTTGATTATGATCACATTCTTATCTCTATAACAATACATATTTTCTTGAATCTTCATTAACTTTAACTGTCACTTAAATTCTTCATTTAATTTTAAATTCTGTGCCCTTGTAAATTTTTCATAACTTGGCTTAATGGCTTGTTTGTCTAATGATCCAGTTAACTTACATTAATTCAACCACTCCTGTTTGTCTTAGGCGCTTTTCTTTTTTTTTATTTTAAAAAATAAAATCACAAAAACATATTGACAAATAGACACAAATTAGCATAAGAAATAGTACAATCAAAGCTGATTTACAGACAAGGTGACGTGGACTCAACAATGGTTGTTGCTTTACCTATTGATATCTTCGAAGTGTATATTCATGAACACAGATACAGATGTACGAAATTGGTCAAACAATCATCTCAACAACAGAAAAACACAAAAAACAGAAAACAAAAGACAAAAAATATAAATAAATAAAAATAAAAATAAAAACCAACAATAGTTGCTGCTTTGCATATCGATATCTTCAAAGTGTGTGCTCAGTATAACACATACAGACATACAGGATTGATTGAATAACCCATCATCAATTATTCCTTAGCATTAAGTGATATAATACAATAGTAGAACCATGTTAACCCTCCTGCACATATGTATATACATATATACATACATACATTTTTGCCTCTTTGTTTTCTCCTTTCCCTCATCCCATCTGTTCTTTGTTTTTGAACAGATTTCCTTCATGTCTCTTAGTTTATATTCCCACCCTCAGGTTCTTACACCAGTGATACAATACGTTGCCTGCACATGTACCGCTGATTTATTTCACTTATGAGTATGGACTGCAGTTTTGACCATTTGCCTACAAAGTCCCCAAAACTGTCTTTCTTTATGGCTGAATAATATTCCATTATATAAAAATTAGGCGCTTTTCTTGTTGCTACAACAAAACACCCAAAATCCACAACTCTAAGGTGGAAAGGCTTATTCAGCTCCCAGTTTCACCCCACGGTCAGGTGTCTCCGTGGAAGAATCGGTATGGCGGAAGAGCACAGTGGAGGGAAACTTTAAGCGACGACGCCCAGGAAGCAGAGAGAAGAGGCAGGAGCCATCAGAAGAACACAATTCCAGGACACATCGGCACTGACCCCCCATCCACCTAGGTCCCAGGTTGTGACAGCACATTCAGCTACTGAACGAATTAGATGATGAATCTGCTGACAACTCTGCTGCCTCATGTTGCAGTCACATTTCAAAACATTTGGGGGACTTTTTTGATCTAAGCCTTAATGTCGATTAAGCAACATGCTTTAATTTAGTTCCTTTCTTTAGCATAATTTCCTTAGTCCATTATGTTCACCGCCTGTGGTAATGAGTGCTAGGTACTGTGTCCACTATTTTAAAATAGTCGAGTACAAGGAACCTCACTGATTATGCCACGTGCTCTATAGTCAGCGATTTAAATATCATATGCTACACAAACTTTCATCAAGGTTTTCTTCATTTAATTGGTATAAAACAGGAGAATTTCTATTATAACTGCAACAGATACTCTGAGGAACAACAGTCAACAATTTTAAGTTTATTAATCCTGTTACCCCAGAATAGCTACTTGCCTTTGAGCCAACGAGATCGAGTTACATGTACAACCCAAGTCTATAGAGTTCCTATTTTAATTCAAATAAATTTAGATATTGTGATATAACATTTATAATATGTTATAAATATTTAATTTAATTGTGATTCATAGCCTAAAGGAGAAAAAGCAAATGGTGTTTAGAATTCTACAATTGTCTACTTAATTTGCAACTGTATATATTGTATGTCATTATCTATTATACTATTTCCAGTTAAAGATATTTTAAATTCAGGAAAAAATGAGCCTGATTAGTTCATCAAAACTGAAGAATTTCATTTCTAATATAGTTTGCAATGTACCTTAAAGATGCGTTTTATGTCAGATGCAAACTTGAAGAAGCAGAAGGTAAGAAAAGATATGTTGAAAACATTGAGAATATCAAGGGAATATAGCGAGGGTATCACACCACATCTGGGCTTTTTTGAAGCATATCATAGTGTGTGGCATGGAATTCCTTGGAAAATTAATTCAAATTTTCCTGTCACCTGTTCAGATAAAGTACCATCAGTTTGGTTTTTAAAGCAATGAGTGATAATGATACATTCAAGGAAAGTGAATTTTATTTTATTAAAGTGACAAAATATGCATATTTGCATTATAATTCCAACATTCCAATGAAAGCTTCTGCACATCAACATTGTTATTGTCAAATTGGAAAAGTGTACATAAAACATTTTATACTTGCTACGTTATTAAGGTTCTTTATACATAAATAACTAGCAGTTGAGAACCATGATCTTTGAACATGTTTGGTTTTCACTACACTGAACATGAATACACACACACACACACACACACACATATTCATGTATAGGAATGATATACTCAACAAAACATATCTGAAGTTGATAAATTAAGGTCATCTTTACTGAGTTCTTAGATATTTGGGTTATGATGTTCTAATTATTCTGATCAATAGGCAGTACTAGAATCAAGTGTGGACCAGTGGGTTTAAACAATGAAAGAAAAAATCAGCAGTACACCTTCGATAGGATAAGGGGAAGCAGCTTCATGGAACCCTTATTTAGTGGCAGGTATTAGGCTAATTTTTTCTCCAGATACTGTAAATCAATGGGTAGTAAGTGATATGACAGCACATGAAAAAAATCTATTTGGCTTTAAAAATATATGCACTGAGTGCTTTTGTATATAGAACTTTTATTTATTTATTTATTTATTTATTTATTTTAAAAGTAAAAGAACAAAAACTTTGTTGTAAGGCACACAGTTAATGATGGTTGTTTGATCAGTCTGACATCTCTATATCTGTTTTACTGAGGATACCCTTCAAAGTTATCAATATGTAATACAACAACCATTTTTAGTTCCCTGTCTCATTGTCTGTAACATAGTTTTGATTGTACTATTCTTGTGCTACTTTCTAAGTCGCTGTCTGTATGGAGAACTTTCAAATGTGAGAAAAGATTTTAAAAATCTATAAAATTCAATTAAAAACATATCTTCACATTTATGACTCGCTTCTCCATGCCAATTACATAAAATCCCATCGGCTTTCAATGCTGGACATTCTGGATAATTGGTCTTGTGAGGCATTTGAAATACCAGGAAAACTCCCAAACTCTCCAATGGAGAGATTAACAACAAGAGGGAGGACAACCGTGCCAGAGACAAGGAAAGTTGGTCCCAGCAAATATTTAAAGGAACTTCACCCACTGAACATTGAGAATGATATACATGCATATTAACCCTCTTGGCTTATGTTTTTCTAGAACCCACAGTGATGTGACACAAAAGTGTCACAGGACTTCAAGTAAGCCACACCAAGGACATAAAACTCAGATATTGATTACCAGATTTTCAGTTTGTGTATTAATCATATACACTTATGGGATTTTATTTTTAATTTGGACAAGTATAAAAGATAATATGCCATACTTGAGTATTCATTACTGCTCTATTAGGAAAGGTCTACAGTGAAAATTTGTCAAGAATGTAGTATCTGAATAAATATGAAAAATTCAAAACTCTTTAAGTGAGAACTTAATCATTTGACCTTTTGGATCAGAATATTAGATGTGATGTGTGAAACCTTTCAGCATTAAATTGTACATTTTGATAATATTTTATTATATTTGAAGATTACTTTTTGTAAAAAATATACTCTAAGTCTTCAGATGAATTTTGTTTAAAATATGTAGAAGAAATAAGACAAACTTGAGACAACGCATTAAAGGAAATATGGATTATAAGGAAATCTTTTTTTTTTATATTTGGTACTGGGAATCAAACTCAGGACCTTGTACTCATCAGGTAGGTGCTGCACTAATGAGCTACATCTCTGGCCCCAGAAGTAAATTGTACATGCTGTGCAAGAAATGAAATTGTGCACATGGGAATTATTGGGATAAAAGAAGACTATGCTTAATTAACTTAGGCTCCTCCTATTTGTTGCAATGTGTCGAATACATTCATGTTTTTCTATAAATACTATAAATTAGAAGATTTGACACTTATTTGTAAATTTGTAACCATCTCCTCAACAAATCTGTATTTCTCTCATCCCCAAATTCTTCCTCAGACTCTCTGAACATATTCCTTTTCCCCAACTTGAACCCTGGGGAAGAACAGTGGTGTTTCAGTCACTAAAAGTTTATTTTCTTAAAACTAAAATATTTTAGAACTTGACTCCATTGACATAAAGTTAGTAATATTTTTCAACATTTTTGCGTGGATCAATAACTTCTCTCTTTTTATTACCAGGTGGTGGCCCATAGTATAGCTATACCACAGATTATCCACTGAGCAGGTGGCAGACTTTAATGGAGGTCCAGTTTTGCTATGCTGTGAAAGAAGCTTCTAGAGACAACTATTTACTTTCCATACCTAAGACAATTTATTTTCCTCATAAAATATGTCAAAACTTATTTGTCATGGTTAAACCCTTGGAATTTCTGATTCATATGGTGTGACTTTGTAGACATGATTGCCCTGTTATCCAGAGTGATTAAAGCATTTTCACCCCTTTCATTAATGCTTCAAAACTTGAATTGTAGAATATATTCACCAACACATAGTTACTTCACATTAAGTTTAGTCAATTCTAGCCTGAATATAGTGAAGTGCCACTGTACTTTAAATTTGAATTTCTTTAATAATGATATTGACAATTTTTAGGTGCCTCTCCTCCATTTATATATCTTTATGGAATTATCAGGTCAAGAGTTTTCTATTTCATATCTTTTAAAAAATTTTTCTGACAGTTTAGAAAATATTTCAAGTGTTTATGTATAAATCTTTTATCAGATATATATGTTTCAAATACTGTTGATATAAATTTACATATGGTTTATATTTAGGATAATTTTACAGACTTATTCAAAAGTTAAGGTCATAGGAATACTATGAATATTTAGATACATTTTAGAAGCAGTGCAGTCTTAATATTACTGAATTTTCCTATCCATAAATGTGGTGTATATCTCCAGTACTTTAGGTATTTCCTACTTTCCATTAGCAATATTCCTATATTTATTTCATAGTGACTTTATACATTATCTGTAAAATGTATGACTAAATATACAATTTTATGATATAATAATGGAATATTTAAAATATAATTTTCCAATGATCATCTTTTAATAATAATGCAATGATTTATTCATAGAACATTTTTACCCTGAAACCTACTCTGTTATGAAGATGTAGTCTGATCTGAGCTACTTAAGTCGCAAAGTTAGTATGAAGTATTGTGGAAATATTTCAGATTATTCTATATCCATATGATGAATTTTTTTCTATAGATATATTAAGTAGTTTGATTACAAGGTGTTTCCCTTGACTGCAATAATTATATAGAAAAATATATGGCATAACTGCAGTATATTCTTACTGAATTCTACAAAGGACAACATTTTAAATCACACCAGAAGTCAGAAGAATTAGTAGCTAAGAAATTTTGAGATACAACCTGAAAGGAAAAGTCAGTTTTGGAGGCATTAGATGTTCCCTCCCTTTAGGAGTGACATATAGAGGCTGGCTCACAGATTTTTAAAAAATGTTATTTTTCAACAATTTACAAACCAATAGACAAAAACTGATTGTTCATAAATAATCTTAAAGCATTTGGCTATTTTCATGAAAAAAGTAGCTAGATATCAAAATAAAAATAAAATATTAAATACAATTCTACCATTTATGTGAACATAAACCATTATGTTAGTACTTCATAGAATTTAGAACAGATCCACAGATTGTGTCAGTGTTGTGCTGATGTAACAGAATTCCACATCTTTGTAATTTATAGAGCAGAAAATTATGAACTTAGTTTAGAAGGACAGGGAACTTAGGATAGAGGACCCGGGATCCAGGGAGGGCTGCACCCTGCCTCCTGCGATGGCAGAAGACACAGGCCCAGAGAGAGCAAGTGGTGTCCCAATTGGCACTTACCTAATATTGCTGCCCACCCGCTGGGACAGAGTCCTCCTAGTCACCTCCTGAATGCCTCACGCATAAGTGCCTATTATGATGGCACTTGAATTTCAACAGTCCTGAAGGGAACAGACATTCAAATCATGACAGCCCTGTAAAGGAGTAAGTCTAGACAACCTATGTGAAGAGTAAGTTCAGGTATACACAAGGAATTCTGAACCTATTGTCAATATTAGTATCCACAATTTGAATCTATTTACAAATGAATGCATGAAAGAATATCAAAATGAAGATGAGGAGCAAAATATAGTGGTACCTTAGTTCACGAACTTACTACGTTCTGTGACTCTGGGGAAGATGGATGTGATCCTGTTGTTGTCAGGTGCGGGGTTTGTGAATTTAAGCAAAATTTTGTTCAAATATTTCATTTGGAACCAAATTGTTCTTGAACTGAGGCATGACTGTCCATTCACAAAAGATGACTGACCTTGGAAATAAAGGTATATTAATAGATGCCTATTCTCACTGGAAACTATTTTAATGAAAATATCAGTTGCTATTTGTTGAGAAGTGTAACTTCTCACATTTCTCAATATGGGAATGTGATCTTTTATAAATACTATATAAAGAAATTCACAGTATGTCCTGAGTTTTCCCCTGTGATCTCCTATAACAGCAATTTACTTTAAATAAATACAGTAAGGAAATATTTGCATTACCTGCATCATCATTAACGTGCAAATTCAAAAGACACATTGTTCTGTGTATGATGTTAAATTTACTATCTCTTTTCTTTACTGTTAGCATCACAAAAATTCAAATATTACTATTAAAATTTCCTCCAAAATGTTTTACTTGAAGATAGTACATAAAAGGATTGTTTTTATTTGTGAAGCTAAGTGGATACATACAAAGTTCTTAGTGGTATTTCCTCCTTTACCTGAAAGAGATAAAAGTATCCATACAACTCAGTAAATAAGAGTTTGGAATGCGTGATGTGTACCATACTTTAGACTTGTGCTGTACACCCAAACATAAAGTCTTAAGCCTGGGAAAAAGAATATCATTTGATCATTGTCTCTGAACAAAATATCATTCACTTTAGTGTAATCTTTGTCTCCTGGGTCTTTTCATAGTACCTGAAATTAGATAGTGGAGTTCATGGACTTCTCTGCAACAGGTGGTCTTAAGTAATTGCCAAGAACAAATATGTGTGTTTCTTAATTGAAACAAAACAGGTTGAAACAAAAGATATAAAATAAATAACAGAAAGCTAAAATTTTTAACTTAATCTGTAATGTCTTCTTAAACATTTTTTCTTCTTTCTGTCATGTTCGTCTCTGATTTTTTTCACCTGTATATGAAATGTTAAAGATGAAAAGCTAAAATAAGCACAACTAAACCGAAAGCATTAAATAAGCAGTTACAAATGGGCTAAGGGTGGACACTGTTTTGGTTATGAGTTTTTAAGAAATAAAGTTTGAGAAACACTGTTAAAAATACTTCTTGTGCACCAGTTTTAATAAATTAACTGGACAATCTTAATAAGTCATTTCTCTCGAGACTGATTAAGGTGGTCTCTGAAAGAGAAAATTCGGTCAAAACAAAAAATCTGTGCTGTAAAAATAACACTGAAGCTTCTTAGAGCCCTCAAGATCCTTCTCTGTTGTGGAAATGACATTTCTAACAACCGACTATTATTCTGACAACAATTTTTTTCTTTCCATCCTGGAAAATGGGTCTCTCATAATGAAAGGTTGAAACATCACTTTTAGATCATGCTGTTTATTTTCACGATGCTTTTAGGGTTTGTCCTTCCCCTATCTTTTTCCCTGTACCACATTCTGATGGCTTTCGAAAATGTGTAGGGACGACTTTATGAACTTATGCAATGAGCACTATTAGAAATAGTGCTGATGAAGAATTTGTACATCAGAATATCAATAGTTTCCTAATAAGAAACACCACTGAAAAGATTTGGTAGGATTGTGTGCTTTCCACAGGTAACACCAGGATGCTCAGTGCGTTTGACAAAATCTAAAGTTAATAAATCTTATTTTTTTTTCATTGTCCTTAAAATGTGTTGTTAATTCAAACCCAGTATTCAGATTAGCATTTACAGTCCTAGTGTGCCTGATTATGCAGACAAATGAAATGTACCTTAAATTTTATGGTGTTGCTGAGCTATGATATTTGAAAGGTTGGGTGCATTAAACACACTTTCCATTTACAGCCTTTTCAACTTATGATGAGTTTGTCAGGCAATAAGCCCATGGTAAGTGAAGGAGCATTTATAGTGTTTGTCCATGCCTATGTGTGCATATACACAAATATAAACATATATATATATATATATATATATATATAAAAGCAGTTACAAATGGGCTAAGGGTGGACACTGTTTTGGTTATGAGTCTTTAAGAAATAAAATATATATAGACAAACAATTTATGAAGTTTGATATATGATTCTAAATATATATATAAGTTCATAAATTGATTTAAGTATCTTAGGTCTAATTTGAGGATCTTCTTAAACATTTTCCTTCCAGGGACCTCTCTACCATAAAAGTGTCATAAAATAAGATGCTCCAGTGAACTACTTTAATATTTCAAAAAAATAGAATGAATGAGTATAAAATTGATTTTGGGAAAGTATAAGCTAGGAAAATAGTGTGTTTGGTACTTTATTCTCAGGAATTTATCATTAGTTCTAGTTATAAATCACTGTTTTTAGCTACTGTTAAAAATATTTTGCCTCTAAACATATATTTGTTTATTAAGAAAAACAGAATGACTCAATGAAAAATTTAAATAATCTGGTAACATGCTCGTTGGTGTGGGCTAGGTTAGCAGATTTGGAGTAGTCATTCCATATTATGTGTTTTCTTTACTTCCTGCTTAACACACTTATTATGGTTGTACCTAGATGTCCCCCCAAATCCTCATGTGGTCATAGGTACGGAAATTTTAGAGGAGGCTGAATCTAGAGTTTGTGAGTGATTCACAGTGAAATGCTAGGATGGAGGGTCAGTGACTACTGAATCAGCCCAGCGATTGGTTTGCCACCGCCCTTATCCCTGTCACCTGGACACAGCAGAAGGGAGAGAGGCTAGTCAGATCCCCTGCTTGCTTGCCTGATTTGCTATCTTCTGCTCACCACGAACTGCTTCTCCTCTGCAATTCCTCTCTGACAAGCTACCCTGCTGTGGAACCAGCCAATTAGGAACTGAAACCATTACAGACTAAGAGCAAAATAAACCTTTTCCTCTTTAAATTCGGGTGTCTGGTATTTTGTCTCAGCAACGACAGAAAAGCAGCTAACACAATATTTATGTCTCTTTTCAAATGTAATCCATTTTCACTACATGTGGGTGTACTGCAAATCAATTTTAAGTCTAACCGTATCCACTTGTCAGAGTTGTCATACCATGTACAACAGATAGTGGATTAAACATCAGAAATTTGCTGGGCATGGTGGCTCACGCCTGTAATCCCAGCAGTTGGTAGGCTGAAGCAGGAGGATCGTTGTGAGTTTGAGACCAGCCTGGGCTACAAAGTGAGCTCAAAGCCAGCCTGAACTGCATAGCGAGACCCTGTGTCAAAAAGACAAAAATAAATAAATAAATGCATAGATAAATAAAATAAGCATCAGAAATTTATTTTCTCACATATCTCTAAGCTGTATGTCTAAAATCTGTATTAATGGCTAAATCTATATTAAGACTCTCTCATTCATTTGCAGAAGTCAGACGCTTGCTGCCCCATACCCTATCTGTCCCTTTACACACATACGCCTCTCGTGGGTTTTCCTCTGCTTCTCAGAACGTTGCTTACACCGGCCCATTGCAATAGCTTCATTTTAACCTAAAATCACTTTGTTACATCTGAGATCTAAAATGCCCCCCCCCAAAATTGCTCATTGTGTTGATGCTGTATTTGCTGACGGACTTTGGGAAGCAATTGGACCCTAAGAGCTCTAACTTCGTCCAATTTCTCCACTAGAAAGATCAAAATGCAATGTCATTATGGGGAGGTGGTGGAACAGGATGTGGGTTGCATTGAGGAAAGTGAATGATGAGACTGTGACCCTGGAGATATCTTGTCCCAGATCATTTCTGCTCTGGCCTTTTCTCTCTCTGCTTCCTGCTCCCTGTGATGCGACCAGCTCGCCTCCATCACGGTCTTCCTCCCTCTTGCTCCTGCCTCACTACAGTCTCAGGAACAACGGAGGCAGCCTACTACGCACTGAGTACGGGATCCTGAAGAAACATTTCCTCCTCTAAATTGACTCCCTAGCTATTTTGGTCAGCACGATGCAAAGGTAACTCGCTCTTTAAAGATCTTATCTCAGGTATAATTACTTTTAAAATTACTAAAGATCAGGATTTCAACATATGAATTCCAAGGGGAAATAATTCAGTCCAAACACTTTACTCTCTAGACCAGCAAAAGTCATGTCCTACTCGCATGTGATGGTCTCAAAGCCCCCATCCATTCCAGAATCAACTCCCAAGTCCAAAACCTTATCTAAATATCATTTCAGAAAAGTTTATGAGCACCTTTAAGTGTGATCCATTCTGAGTATGAGACAAAGTTTCTCTTCAGTTTTGAGCCAGCCAATAAACAAGTTATCTACACGGGTGGGAAAGCACTGGATAGACATTCTAGTCCCCAAAGGGAGCAATCAAAAGGAACCTTTTTTAAAAAATTGGAGTTAGGCCTTGATTTCCAAGTATAACCAAATCTTATCAGTGGAAATTCCAATAACTGTTGTGGTTAGAGACTTACCTTCTTTGTGCTCAGTGTTCTCTCTTCCTGGCTCAAATGGATAGTTCCCCACCCTCCAGCCCCACACCAGTGCTCATTCGTGAGCCCTGAATCAAGGCCTCAAGCAACTGTGCACCGCCATGTGAAATCAAGGAGGTGGTTTTGACCTCTTTAGCACAACAGCCCCAATAACTTCTATATTTCATCTTCTTTCAAGTTAATTTATATTCACAAACATGTACTTCTAGTCTCCCTCTGCTTATAATCCCAGAAGTCTCATGACCTTTGTTCTCTTTTTATCATCTCCATTCCTTGTAGTACAACTTGGTGGTATTTTCAGAGGTGTAACTCCATGGCCATTCCTTGCTTCAGGGGAGCTGACTCATTAAATCATTGTGGAGGGATTGTTTAGCCACACTCTGTTTTCTGTAGAATGTGCATTCTCTCTTTCTCTTAGATAATTATTTTATCGCTAAAATTGTATATATTTATGGTGTACATCAAAGTGCTTTAAATAATGTAAGTAGTTTGAATGGTTAAATCATAGTTATTGACATATTCATGAACTTCCATACTTAAAATCTACTTTTAGCAATTCTCAAGTATCCAGTATATAATTATTGGCCATAGTCATCATGTTGTATGAAATCTCCAGAATTACTCCTTCTATAAAACAGAAATTTGGCCCCTGTGACCAATATCTTCCCAATATCACCAACAAAACCCTACTTTCTGAAAACTGAAAACTATTATTCTGCTGCCTACTTTTCTGAAGTAATATTCCACTGTGTACACATATATTCCACATCTACTTTATTCTTTCGAAAATGCCAATCTCCTTAGATTAATTCTACATTTTGCTCCTTGTGAATAATGCTGCAATAAATATTGGAAGGAATGTGTGTCTTTGACATTCTGATTTCATTGTTTTAAGTACACGTCCAATCTTGGGATTTCTATATCATATGGCAGTTCTATTTTTAATTTTTAAAAATTTATCCATACTCTCTCATAAGCACTGTACTTATTTACACTCCACACTGCTTGTTTATGAAGAATCTTTTCTTCATATCCTCACCAATACTAGTTTTGTTTAGTTCTTGGTAATAATCTTTTGTAACAGATGTGAGGTAATATTGTGTTTTAAATTTGAATTTTTTGATGATTAATAATGCTGTTTTAATTCACTTATTGCCTTTTTTATCCTTGATATGAGGAACATTCAAATGATTTGTCTATTTGTAGGGGTTTGAGCTACATTTTTACTCAACTTTTAAGTATTAACTAGTTGTCAACACTAAAGTACACATTTTTGCAGTATAGACAAGCTGTTATTCTAGATGTTCAAGTTTTATTTGTTTGTTTTTTTACTTTTGTTCACAATTCTTTCCAGATTTCCCTTTGTTGCACTTTACCATATGCACAAAGCAGAAACTAGATCATAACTTCAAAATTTGTTGAAAAAATACCCTCTCCTGTGTACCACTACTTGTTTTTTACCCATTCATCTGTTGATGCTAGGACTCTATATAATAGTTTAGCTATTGAAGCTCAGTCATAAAGAAGGATAAATGTAAAATATTCGTAGAAAAATGAATGGATCTTGGGATAATAACACTACATGATACAAATCAAACACAGATGGTTTCTCTAATAACAGAGACTTAAATATAAATTATTTAAGGAGCAAAATAAAAAAGGCATTGTAGGGCTGGGGATATAGCTCAGTGGAACAAGCGCTTGCCTAGCAAGCGCAGGGTCCTGAGTTCGATCCCCAGTACCGCAAAAAAATAAATAAATAAATAAAATAAAAAATAAAAAAGGCATTGTAGAGAACAGGAAATAGAAGACAATGAGGGAAAAATAGGGGATGCATATATCCCCCAGAGGATGATCATGAATTGTTAAAACACACTGATATGCACATAGGAATAGGTATCCTCTGCTAAGTATGCTAGTCAATCAAGAGTTGCGATTTTCTTACCACACTAGAAAATAATTGACCCAAGCATTCTATTACTTTATTGCAAGGGATACCCCAGGTTCCCAGTGCATGCCTTTACATCTCCCTGAGACCTCACCACATTAATGTTTCATTTGCAATAATATTCTCTTCAGGATATGTATTTTCTAAATGACAGGGGTTTTCTCTCAAGTTATCTTGCTTTTTCCGAGTTCTACCTCTTTTACTTTGCTATCCATCATTCCTACCAACACTTGCCTCACTGCTGTCTACCATTTTGCTAACACACACTTCAGTATTCTGGTAGCTTCTACCCACTACCCAGTTCCAAAATTACTTTTATATTTCTAAGTATTTGTCATAGTTACATTCTATTTAAAAATCTGTATTATTCTAATTTACCTGATGAAATAAAGCAGTGCAAATTGGTTGGCTTAACAGAGACTTACCTTTTCGCAATTCTGAAATATAAAATACTGAAGTTCAGATGCTAGATTAGTTGATTTGGTGGGGGCTCACCCTTGTTTTACTGTGCCTCTCCTTTCTGGGTCTCATATTTCTTTTTCTCTGTGTTTCTGTGCAGAAGCGTAAATTTGTAGAAGTCTTCTTTGTTACGAGGACACTAGCCAATTGGATTAGAACACACTCTTTCATTACTTCAATTATCCTTAACTGAGCTCCTTAGAGTCACTGTATCCCAGTGTAAAACTTTAATGTATGAATTTTGAATGAAAACATCAGTTCCCAGATAATTTTGAGAGTTGCACTATTTTTTGTACTACAAAAGCATCTCAGGGATGGAAAAAAGCCTATATTCAGGTCTAGCTCTAAAATCCAGAGATCACACTTTTCCTCTTCTGAAACATCATGAAGAATCCCGATTCTCAGGTTAAAGATGTAGTTTGCTGAGACGGTACTTCCCTAGCAATCTCCTGTTCCTTGTCTCAAAACCAAATATCTCCCATCTCACAAAAACATCATTTTCTATGACCTACTGTATGTGCATTTACCTATTTTCTTTCTTTACATAATCTTACTTGTAATTCCTAGAAGGAATGGACATGATATATGTAAAGAATTCAAAACCATATTTATTATATGGTTTTGTCTAAAAAGAAAAAGCATTACATATGGCTGGTGCTGATGTTATATGAATAGAGATAATGTAATTTTATTTCAAGCAGAAGCATGATTCAGAGGAAAGTGTCACAGGAAAAAGAGCCCATTTTTTTCTATAAGTTATTTTGAAAATCCATTATCACAAAAAAGGAATCACCGAGGAAATATTTTTAAAATATTGTATTAACTAAAGTTTGTTGTGTAATCAGATTACAGAAGACTTGTCAGGTTAAAGAACAAAAATGTATTTTCTCACCATTCTGCAGACAGAAGTTCCAGGTCAAATGTTTGTAGGTGTGCTATCTTCTGAGACCATTCTCCTTGGATTACAGATGGCCATTTTATTGTTATATTTCACTTTGCCTTTGCTTCCTGATGTTTCTTTCTGTGTCCAAAGTGTTTTATTTGTCATCACTTCAAAGCCCCTTTCTCCAAATATAGTAATATTCTTATGTGCTGCAGATTAGTTTCAACATTTGGATTTTGAAGGACATAATTCAGCCATAAGGAATACTATTATATTTTGTTTATTGAGTGGAAAAAGTGTTAAAATATTAAGAAAATTATACTACCTCCTAGCTTGAAATTGTACATAATTTTAAAGTTCATAAATCAAAACCCTTGAAAAACATGTTGTAAAAAGCCTTAAATTAACTCTAGGCTTCCCTAGCAAAAGCTAAAAGATATGTAAATTCTCCATTTTGAAGCCAATGGACCATTAATAGAAATGTTAGCTATCAAAGAGATAAGTTTGGTATGATTAGAAAAGGAAAACTAGACGAAAACAATGCCTTTTCCCATAAGTATAAAAATGTTGTAATGGTATCATTATTGCTTTATTAAATTTCAGAATTGGAAAACAGAAAAAATTGCTTCAGTTTGATTATCCACTTATCTAATTATGTTAGATTTATTCAGATATTTGTTGGATGTAGTGGCACACGCCTGTAATTCCAGAATCTAGGAGGTTGAAGCAGGACTATTGTGAGTTTGAGACCATCCTGGGCTACAAAATGACCTCAAGGCCAGTCTGAACTACATAGCAAGAACCTGTCTCAAAACAACAACAACAACAACAACAAAATAAATTTATTTAGATATTTAACAATTGACTCAGTATGAATCTTCAGTTGTGGAGCTACCAAGAACTAGCTTATCATGAGCAACTTTCTATGTGTTAGATCTTAATAAAAGAGCACCAAATATTTAATCTGGAGTTGATGTTAAGGATAGTTATGGGCCATAATATTTCTGTGTAAAACTTTTATCATGGCTTCATTGATATAAACCATATTTATCAATTGTCCTTTGCCATGAACTACACTAGAAACTTGGAATTCAGTTAGTGAAATGCGTTGCCTTATCTTCTTAAACATTTAGTATTCTAACTTGGGCCCTTGTGACACATTATTTGTTTGTATTTTTAGATTTGCAGTGCTGATTAAAACACCTACCTTCTGACCTTCCCCTCTAGTAAAGTATGTATCTTGAATCCACTGAAGTCAGTCTCATTATACTTGATCATTGTAATTGTAAAATCCAAGTCAACCTTCACCTCATAGACCATATGATCTTTGAATTTCCACATTCCTCTTTCTTCTCTAATTCTATCAAGATCCACCATGTTCTTTGGTATTTATGATCTAGCATCATATATATTTAATCTCATATATGTTTAATTTTACTTCATATGTTCCTTTTTTTTTTTTTTTTTTTTTTGCGGTACTGGGGATCGAACTCAGGACCCTGCACTTGCTAGGCAA
This sequence comes from Dinomys branickii, assembly GCA_004027595.1. Classification (NCBI taxonomy): domain Eukaryota; kingdom Metazoa; phylum Chordata; class Mammalia; order Rodentia; family Dinomyidae; genus Dinomys; species Dinomys branickii. The sequence goes on from PVLD010000480.1 coordinate 27,863, forward strand.
GCGCTTATTCCACTGAGCTATATCCCCAGCCCTATATATTCTATTTAACATTACATTCTCACTCTCATGAAAATCATGTCTCTTTTTTGACAGTTTTTTAATTTTAAAAATTAAAAACACTGACAAAACAACAATGAAGACAAGATCAAAACAGCACAAAAACAGCAAAAGTGAAACATGACCTCAAGAAAAAATGATAGAAATTTGTAATTGTTGCTATACTACATACCGTTATCTTCAACAAAGTTACTCAGTCCATTAGACATAAGAATGTAAGATTGTTCAAACAATCAAAGACAGTAACATGTAAAATGTTAAAAATAATGAAAAAATAACATTGGAAATGATGCAGAGCTTCACCATACAAAATGGTAGGAGTACAACAATGGTTCTTATACTGCATGTGGTTTTCAGATCAGTTATTCTAATTACCAAATTCAAGCATGTAAAATTGGTCAACAAAAAAAGAAAGTTTTAAACATTGGCTGTCCAGGTCCTGATGAATTCTCATGTCTCTTTTGATAACATTAATAATTCTCCACAAGCTTTCTTATCTGAAGCTCCAAATGGCTACTTTCAGAATATTTCTCTTCCTCTTGCGCATTTGTGGCTTTCTAATCTGTTATAATGAGACTATATTACCTACTACATTACTGTTTCACTCTTGTATCTGGTCTTGTCCAATTCCTCTCATGTCGTCATGATTCCATCTCTGGGATCACTACACCTTCTCCAGCACTACTGATCTATTAATCCTTAGTAACTTACTCCCTTTCTAACCTTCAGCTGTCCACACTAAATTCCTTTCTTCCAAATGCTTGTACTGCAGCCTCCGCCTTTCTTAGTCATTTTCCTTACAGATACTTACTGAGAAATTAACTTATAACGAACACTGTAGAATTGCAAACTTACCCTTTCAACTCGTTTATCACTGCCACCCATCATTCCAACTCTTCTGCTCTACTGTTAGCCCCGTGAGTTCTTGACTTTGCTGGGGCTACCAATTACCTTCCAAGAAATCTGAATATCTCTTATCTCCCATGTATCTACATCCACGTAGTTTGAATTACATGGACTATCATTAAAGTGCTTCTCTGCTCATACACTTTATCGGTCATTTCTTTCATTTTCCTTCATCTCCTTTAGAGAGTTGATAAAGCATATATCTGACCCAATCTAAGTTGTTGCTATTCCACATTGCCTCCAGACTCGATAGAATCATAAACTATTAGATGATATTATTTTCCAATTATAACAGATGTGTTGTAAAATACACTTTAAATTTCACTTAGACTATATCCCTCCAAATGTGAATTTTTGGCAAATATTATTCATCTCTGTTCTATTTTGTGTTATCTGTATGTTGTGCATTCTATCTTTTAAAAAATATTGAAATTACAAGAAAATCTTTATCTTGATTCTACTCCTTGTTTTTGTGACTGTGTTGAAATTATTGAATCTATGTCCATTAAATGAGTGAAATAATAGTTAATGTAAGAGTTCATAATAAACCTCAACAAATATTAAATTTTACTATAACTATACTGGTAATGCCATTCTTATAATCATTTCATTATCATCAGCACTTTGGGACATTGAAAATACTTACCAAAAAAGAACGAAAATTGTTTATATTTTAACTTGCTGTTGCTACCTAACATCATGCCACAGACTGGATGTCTTAAATGGAAATATAGTTATTCCAGTGATGAATGAGCCTAGAAATGCAATAGAAACATGTCAACAGGTTTCTCCTTTGACATCTCTCCTTGGCCTGCTGCTTGTAACTTTCATGCTATGTGTTCTCACATCTTTTACCTTGTGCTTGAACATCCTTAATATTTTTCTATGTGTACAACTTAGAAGGAACCGATCAGATTTTATTAGGAGATACATATATACCCCTTCTAAACAATGACTAGCTCCTTTGCAGGTGTATCTGTAAATATGATTGTGTTCTAATAATTCCTTCAGGGTTAGGGCATCAAAGTAAGAATTGATATAGGGGACAAAATTCATCATTAATTTCCTCACAATAAAAAGGCCTCTTATGAAATCCAAAGAAAAGCACACATTTATGATACATTCTTCATAATATGGAATGTTCATTTTAAAAGAGAACTCTATTCAATAATCCCTAGAGGAATTCCTATCATCTATTCTATCAAGTCCTAAAAGTCAATTTACATGCTCTGTGTCTGTGCATAGTGGAAATACAAACATTCTTTTTCTTCACTTTCAAAAACATAGCCTCCCTTATTTCCAGGGTCAAAATATTTTGAGTCAATGTCAGATCTGGAGGGCCCTGCTAGTCTGTTCTCTGATTCTCATGAGATCAGCCCTCTCTCTCCTTATTTTCCAATTATCAACATTTCTTTAAAATTATTAAATATTTCCTAGTCTCGTGTATAATGATCATTACTTCCTGATTTGCAGTAACAGTGTAAAATTGACAGGTGTATTCTTGTACTGAGACAGTGTACAGTAACATAATTAAGAACTATTTTATTAATTATATATTTAATATATAGTGGTACATATAAATACTACCTGCAATTAGAAAGTGGTAATCTTTATTTTTCAAAAATATAAGGACATTTTTCACTAAAATCATGACAAGCACTTTTTGGAGATTGGAGAGTGCTCCCAGAAGACTAGCTGTGCAAATGTAACTCAGGATAAAATGTCCTGACATATCAAAAACAAGCTTTTCTCAGATCTTTCTAAATAAAGAATTTATTCTCAAGCATTCTGTCAGATATTCACTGCCCCTGCTTCCCGTGTTCCCCTCCTTTAAGGACAGAGGAGAAATACACTTAAGTTGATATTGCTCCTACTTCATAGGAAAACTGACATTTCAAGACTTTCTCATGCTGCTCTTGCCGTCGTTTGGCCCCTGGGGCTGCTCTCCTTGTGCATTTCTCCCGCCCTTCTATGCAGCTCCCTTCAGCCAACCCACTTATAAGTCCTTCTTATGCTTCCAAATAGTTTTCTTTTGAAACTGTCCTACTCATCGTGTCACCCTTATTTCTCTCTTTCTGATGGTATCCTTTGGCTGAAGCTGTTAATGTCAGTGGCCCTAAGTCCATTTCATTTCCAATACGTTAAGTCGGGTCTCCCCCTATGAATACCGAGAAGCACTTTTGCTACAATAACTAATGAATTCCTCATATATGAATTAAATATCTGGGTTCTGTTCTCATCTTTCTAAACACTTGTTCAGTATTTGGCACTGTCAGATATGCTCTTTTTCAATTTCTTTTCTATTAGGACACGTTTGTAGTACATAATGGGTACACGTATTTAGGACATCTTACTTCTTTCAATTCCTTTCTCTTCTCCTCTGCCCCCACTTACAGGTACGCAATGATTACATTCATTGTACTTAGAGGGTATATCTATGCAACAGCCCCCAATTCTTCCTAATTCTTCCTTAGTTCCCCTCCCCTCCATGCCTTCTCCCCACCCTCCACGTCTTACTCCCTTTCCCAATTGAAAAAGATGTATGTTCTTGTTTACCGTACTTGTCTTTCATTTAGCTGTATATTTCACTTAGAATTTGAATTTCTCATGAGAGAAATAACTGTATCTAAGACATTTTATTCCATGTAATATTATATTTACAAATAATATTCACTTTTCCACACATACCTAAAATTTTCCCTCTTCATAGCGAAATGTAGATACAATTTCTTCATCCATTTGTCTGCTGGTGTATACACAGGTTGCTTCCAAGCTTTGGCTGTCATGAGTTGTGCTGCTATAAATATTGCTATGCATGTATCTCTCTAATATGATGCCACTAGCACTTCTAGAGAGATGACTAGAAGTGGAACAGCTAGATCCAGTGGAATATATGTTTACATTCTTTTTGAGGAATTTCCATACTTAATTCCACAATGATTGCACGAGTTTGTATTCCACCCACAGTGTAACAGGGTTTCCTTTTCCCCACAGCTTCACAGCACTTGTTATTATATATTTTTAATGATTAGTACTCTTTCTAGTATAAGATGAAATCTCAGTGGTGTTTTAATTTGCCTTTTTCTAATGGTAAGTGTATTTGAACATTCATGTATTCACTGAACATTTGTTGGTCTTGTAAGAAGTGTCTTTTCATTTTAATCACACTTTTTTTCATTGGAGCCTTCAGTTGAGGGATTTTTTTTCAGTTCTTTGTATATTCTATATAGCAATTCTTTATCTGAGGCATAGCTGGACATTTTTCCCATTCACTAAATTTTCCCTTTACTTTCTTGTTTTCTTTTCTGCCCAAAACATTTTAATTGGATGTAGTCCCATTTATGGACTCTTGCTGTTATTTCTTTTGCAGTTAGAATTCTTTTCAGAAAGTCCTTGCCTACACCTATAACTTCAAGAGTTTTACCTATTTTATCTTTCAGTTGGGTAAGTGTTTCTCTTTTCATGGTTAGATCTTTGATTTGTTTTTTATTTTACTTTAGGACATGCTGAGAGATATCAGTTTAGGTTCAGGCTTCTACAGGTAGACGACCAGTTTTTGAAGCACTATTTGGTAAAGATACCATGCACCAAGTTTTGGCCCATTTGTCAAGGATGAGATGACAGTGAACCTGAGGTTGTTTCTGCATCTTCTATAATTGTACTATCTTTAAATGTCTTTTACTACAGAGAATGTTATTACTGTGATATTTTTACTTGCACTTTTTTCATTTAAGGTAGTTTATGTTCTACTTCATCTCCTACAACTTATTTTTTCCAAAGAGTTTTAATATTTGATTATCAGTGTGCTATCCATCTTCTCATTCTGATAATCTCATTTACTATAAAGACTTAAATCAATATCAATGTAATGAAATGGAGCTTCTATGGCATAATTGGACTATATTTATTAAAATCTATGCCTTTAGTACTGACTTTTGAGCCTGAAAAAAGGATATCGAACTTAATGAATGATACAATTCTTAATTTTTAAAAGTGTATGAACTACAAACACATTTTTTAATATGAGCTGCAGTTCTGTATTTTATATTCTGCAACTAGCACGAAGTGAATAACATCACTTGTCTTTTTGCTGAGAGTTACTCCTTCATTTACCTATACATTAAAAACATATAATATCAATACTTTGCAAAAGGCACAAGTTATGGCAGTGAATATACCAAAACTCACATGTTAATAGATTCTACACTGTAACAGAATAACCAAAAGATAAATAAGACAAGTGAGTAAGTGCCCTGAGAGCTGGACTCATGGGAGTTAAAATGGAAACACAAAGAAGAATGTTAAGATCAAGAATGTTAAGAAAGTTAGTTCAGACTTTTAAGTGAAGACTGAAAAAAAAACTTAATAACTGAAGGCATAAAGCAGTGTCTGGGTGCTAATCCTTGGATTCTTCATAAAGTGAGAAATCGCAAAACTCTGGGAGGACTAACAAAAGAGACTGTGACAGACTATTTCAGAAACAGGAGAAACGTAGATAAACACCCTGTTTTACAAGCCAAGATAAAAGAATTCCAAGGAAGTGAATGATTGACTGAGATAATCGATAAAGTCTGATCAGACAAATTAAAGGCCTAAAATATTTTTGAATTTACCATCATCTTCTCCACTGTTGCATGGGCCTAGTGTGGCTTTCCTGAAATTGAGATAAATGCTGTAAATAGGGAAAATTATTTTTAAATACTGGAATGCAAGCATGAGTCCCTGACACATTTTCTTTTTGAACTTATTTTAAACATACTAAATGTTAATGTTATTTTGTATTGTTTTGTTTTGGGGAGCTTTATTTTTTTTCAGACCAGGTCTCGATATGTCATTCAGGCCATGCTTGAACTCAGTGTTTAGCCCTACGTGACCTTGAAGTCACAGCAATCTTCCTGTCTCAGTCTCCCAAGCGCTGAGAACACAGGCAGGCACAACCAATGCCAATTTAAAGATATTAAAGTATTTTACCAATTTATGAGATTGATTTATATATAGATTTGGTCTTATACTAACTCACTGATTTAAATATATTGATGGATGTTAACATACTGTAATTACTACAACAACTGACACAAAATTTCTCCCATCTTCAACTGGTGAAAATAGCTCTAACTCAGCTTCAAATCTTTTTCTAATAAACTTTGCACTATTGAAATATCTTGCACAAAAATAGTTCCTTGTTTAGGCATATCTTTAACACCTTCTGACCCAATTTTGAAATCAATACTACTCTAAAATCCTTTTGTGAGAAATGATATTAGATGATCATAACTTGCTCAGATTTCTCACCTTTCCAAGGTACTTTTAGTACATACTATTGAGAAGATAAAAGTGGGTGTATGTGTGTTAAGTTGGAATTATATATATATATATATATATATATATATCACATTGCATATTTTATGCTAGTAATTATAAGAAAAATTAAGAATACGTGCTTACTTAATTTCCTTTGCTATATGTGTGTCTCAGTTACTTTCTCATTGCTGTGACACAACACATCATACCACAATTTAAAGGAGGAAAAGTTCATTTTCGCTCACTGTCTGTGGAGGTTTCCATCCCCGGTCTGCTGGTGTGAAGGCAGCCCTGCACGGCCGATGGATATGGCAGCGGGGAAACAGCCCATGGCATCGTGGGCAGGAAGGAGAGAGGGAGAGGGAGGAGCACGGGCTTCATGTCCAGGGACCCACCTCCTCCATTCCAGCATCACCTCTGCACGTCCCTATTAGCCATAGAGTGACTAACCCGTTGGTGAGTACCATGTCCTCATGATCAAATCACCTCCAAAGAGCCTCTCCTACGGACACGTGAGGCTTTGAGGGACACCGAACATAAACTATTGCATTTCTTCTCTGGCCCACAAAGGACCCACTATGCTCATTTTGTTTCTGTTATTCAGTGCTTCGATCAGTGATGCATGAGGAGCATTAGCGTATTACAAGAAGTGCATGAGGTAGTTTTGATTCTTTTCTTACCCTATTTAAAATGCAATTTTGATACAAAACTTTAAAGATCATTTTAATGATCTTATATTGAAAATTTATGCATTTATTTACTTATATTTCATAAATATATACTTTTATTTTAATTTTGCTTTAAAGAGAATAACAAAAAGAGCAAAGGGAAAATAACAACACGAAGACAAAGCAATACAAATAATACAGGGTTTCAGAAAAAAATGATAGGAATTAACAGTGGCTATGATATTACATATTGTTATCTTCAGCAAATCTATTAATTTTATACAATATATAATAATTATAATATTAAGGTATTTCGTACAGGTAAAATTATAAAATACACAATATATAAATGGTTATATTTGCAATATGTTTAAATGTAATTAAAGCAATTTATATCCAACTAAAATACTGTACATACAAATGTACTTTACAAATTTTATATATGTGATGAGGAAATTCATTCTGAATGCAGAAAACTAAACAACTTGGCACTAAACTTTATTAACAAGTCAGAGGTCCTATTAATTTAATAAAATTCATTTACTTCAAATTTGACTTCAGAATAAATTTCACATTTTGAACTAGAATTGCAGGGACCAGCTGAAGCTGGATTGATCATATGGGTGAGGGGCAACTGAGAACAAAGAGCACCTGAGGCAAGCCTTGTGATCATGTTGCTTTAGTTCAGAGAACTCCAGGCCTGAGACAATCTGAGTAATTGGTTGCTAGTCAAAGCTGTGTCATGTGACACTAACTTTGTCAAATGTATAAATAAATGCTCCCTCAGTGGTTGAGCAGCTCCTTTCCTCCCATCTGGAGAGAGAGGGCTGCACCTGACTTCATCTTTGATTCACCCTGCAAATTTTTACTTTTCCCCAAAGTTAAAATGGCCCTGAAAGATCACAGGTCCCTGTTTTGAAAGGAATCAAGACAATAAATTTCAATGAAAGACACTCACACACAGAACTTCAAGAATTCCATCAAGTATTGGAATGAATATTAGGGTAAGTTTGGTCAAAGTGAGAAGTCTTTTTAAATGGTAATAACAATGTTTTCTTCTGTAATTTTTAAATATTTAAACATTCATGTTAGTTTTCTGTCATACATCACAGAGTCAGCATGATTTCTTTTTTTTTTTTTTTGCGATACTGGGGATCGAACTCAGGACCCAGCGCTTGCTAGGCAGTCGCTTATTCCACTGAGCTATATCCCCAGCCCCGTCAGCGTGATTTCCTAAATGGAAATGCTGAATAATTTTCAAAGTCATTACTACAAAAGTTGTATTCATCTTATGGAATTTAACAGAAATTTGTTATAGGTCTTCAGTCAGAACTCAGAAAGTAATGTTATGACTCTTTCCTTGGGTTTAAGTCAAATGAAATCACTTATTCTAGGGTGAAGCTAATGGATTCTTTTTATGTATTGTTATTACAATATCTACACTTCTAATAATATCAAATTCTGAATATGATCTCATTTATTTTAAATTTAGTTTTGTATAATTTGCTCAGGATAAAATATCTCATTTAAATTCTAACACACAAACACACACACACACACACACACACACACACACACATATTTTTCTCATAGAGGCAAGACTATTGGGACTATTGACCCAGTGTGTAATATGGTCATTATGAACAAATATTAATACATGCCACTTTGAAGTCAATATCCTCTTTAGTTCAAAGCCTGGTAACAATCTGTTGTCTTTCTGCCATTATGCATATTTAGATTTCTATTATTTCATATAAACTCTTCCTGATGGCACATGCTGCTTTGCTGCCCTTTTCAATTACCCAGAGGGTTTTGAGAACTCCCTATTCAATGACAAGTACCATTTGTCCATCTTCTGTATACTTCAGCACATGCATAAAATTCATTGTAACTTCTGCTTCCATTCTTTAAAATTTTAGCTTCTATAAATAAAGTCACTATGAACATTCATATACAAATCCTTGTGTAGATATATATTTTCCTCTATTTTGAATAAATATCTGTATGTAGACTATTGTGTACACACTAGGTTCTATTTTGTTACATAGTAAATGTCTCTAATATATTATGATTGAATGGATGTAAATAGCAATTCATGGTACTGAATTTTATATTCTTTGAAGTGTAGTCCAAAACCTGTTATCATTGGAACTATACATGTGTAGCCATTTTAAGTAGATCTGAAAATTAACTTTACCTGGCTGTAGCTTTTGTGTGACTAATAAAATATAACTGGTTTTAAAAAGAAATGGTAAAACTTCCGCTAAAAAGTACCAGCTTAGAGGAAGGATTTTACTCATTCCCATATTTTTTATAGCTATGATAGATAAACATAAAGCATCAATGATTTTCAAGTTACTCCTGTGAAACATAGCAGCAAATATGCTTTGATTAAATCATATTAAATTGTGATAATCTGAATTTCAACCTCTATCATAGAGTATGATGTACAGCACATCTAAAACTTGAAGCTTGCAGGTATTTCCCCGGAGACAAAAAAGACAGAAGAGTCAGTGGTCTGGTAATCGCACCCCAAGAAGATCAAAGACCTAAAAGATTAAAAGGGATCCTTTCTCTGAGCCTAAACTGGTCCTTCAGGGCTGTGCTGGACAAAACCATTCTTCACCTCAGTCACATATAGGAAGATAATGAGGTCACCAGAGAGGACTGGGCATACTGCTTGGATTTTGTATTACAGGTTGTGAGAGCACTTAATCTCAAACCCTATATAAAATGCAGTGGCCTACAATTTAAATAAGTATTCTGAAATGATTATAATTATATTGATATATGTAGTAAGAATATTTGTGTGTGGATAGCATCAAGTATATCCCAATATGAAACTAGTTCTTTGTCCATCTAGAGTTTTTATCCTATAGTGACATATCCCTATCACTAAGAAATGCAGCACGTCGAGTTGCAGGGTGATTAGATGAGACTTTGACTCATCTTTCAGGGAGAGAAGTTAAGGGAGCAAGTGAAAATTTTAAGGGATAACGAACCAAATATTAAGTGGTGAGAAACACAGAACATTGTAATTAGTGTGTCCTCCAACTATATCCAAGATTAAAGCTCGTTCTTTGATCTTTGGAATTTACAGGAACATATGGCAATAAAAAGAGAGAGAGAGAGAAATGATGTACGTAAGTTTTAGGAAAAAGTAGGAATAAACAGTTTGTCATTTACTTCATTTAAAATGAAAGCTGACAGGAGAAAACCATTGCAGATCAGCCAGATACTAACCACTTTTTATTCAGTGAATGAATACAGCTACAGCAAAGAGCGAAACTCAAACCTTTCATGTCAGCATTTAAAGGCACATTTGTTCACTAACTAAGAGAATGTGCTAAAAATTCACCCAAAACATGACTATGAGAATCATGGAAATTACAGCAGTGGAAAGGCTCTGAAAAGAAAAATAATAGCAGAAAAGGACTGAATGCTTCTTAAAAAATTTGTATACCTAGATTTCTCTGAACTGCTTGTGCTAACGAAGTTTACTTTCTCTCTTGAGAAGAACCTCTGTTTTAGACCATGGAAGGGACTCACCTGCAACAAATGCCAATTTAAATACTGGGATTTTTGTTTTCTTCTATATATGTTCCTCTATAATCTAACTTCTTTTCTTTGTCAGTTTTACAATGTAGATGAATAGAATCAGAATAACAGTGGGACACACTGGAAAAGCAAACTCTTGGGGACGAGCTTAGACTTAGTGATCAGATAGTTTTAGTGCGGGCCATCAGTCAATATTGTTCCAAGCCTTCTAAAACCTGCTGGAGCATGAACCAGCTTGTTAACAAGTATTTTAATAAATAGAATAATATGTTCTTTGCTTTGTTGTGGAGGGGAATGCATCTTAATATTTAGAACCTGGCTAATACATTCTGATCGAAAATTGGACAAGATGCCTTAGCACTAATCCCTCCAGTGTTGAACTAGAGTGGGAGTGTGAATAACAGACTGGATAGTCTTTGATACAGATGTTCTTAACAGTTTGAAAGACTGGAGTAAGTCATAATATTGTTTTACAACAGTCTGACTTGAAGTAGAAATTCAGGTCCTTTTATTTAAATTTATTTTTGAGGTTTGGAAAGTTTGATTAAAAACACGGATAAAGAAAATAAGACTCACAACTGGGTGTTCAGGAGTCCTGAATGGAGTATTCATATGCCTCATCAATGTAGAATTACTTATAAGCAAGTGATGTACCGAGTTGCTTAACTGTTTAGTGCTCATCTATCACAGGTGGCTCTGAGGATTTAAAAGTCCCAGTTGGGACTTACCTCCCCTAATTCAATTTTTTTGTACAGTGTTAACAGTAAACTGGAATTCCCTAAGGAACTGGTTAATTTGAATTGTGACTTCATTAAAATTCACGGTGTTTTAAGGGTGTGGCTGCACCTCCCCTCAGGTTTTCAGTAAGGAGGGGGCTGTATTCCATGCTCCCTGAGGGGTGTCTTTCAGAGCAGCCACCACACAGTCGTCAGTTGACCAGTTGTCATGCCCTGAACCTGGGCACAGGAGTAGAAGCTGGAGGGTGGGAGCATCATTTTATCTCAAAGTGCTCCCAGCAACAGAATGTCACAGGTCGCTTCAGTGCCAGTATCTGGGGGTAGAATGAAGGAAGTGTTGTCCAGTAACAATAGACAGCCTCATTTGGATAGAAGACTGGGGGGAACTTGAGCTGAGAAGTGTGAGCTGGAACCCAGACTCCAACACTGAAAACACCAAAGCCAGCCCTTGGCCCTAGATGCAAAGGAGTAGAAGGAGGGCCCTGGCCTGTGGTAGGACAAGGGCCCTGCCCCCACCCATGATTCAAAGGCACAAGCAGGCAAGAGGCTTGGCTGGTGATGGGACAAGGGCCTACCCTGTGACTTCCAGCACAAGCAGGTAAGCAGGTTTTGGCTGGACACGTGCCTCACTGCCTGCCCAGCCTCTAGTAGGCAAACGGCCTTAGCTAGCTGTAGACAAAGCGCTCCCCTTGTTCAATAAAAAGAGAGAGAGAGAGAAATTATGTGTGTAATTTCTAGGAAAAAGTAGGAATAAACAGTTTGTCATTTTCTTCATTTAAAATGAAAACTGACAGAAGAAAACCATTGCAGATCAGCCAGATACTAACCACTTTTATTCAGTGAATGAATACAGCATAGCGTGAGACCCAAAGCCTTTCAAGGCAGCATTTAAAGACACATTCATTCGCTAACACAGAATGTGCTAAAAAATTAACCCAAAACATAACTATAAGTATCATGGAATTTAGAGCAATAGCAAGGCTCTGAAAAGAAAAATAACTTTTATCACATTGAAATAAAAACCACCTATTCCAAGTTTCTGTGGTGCTTTTTTGAAATCATGAAAGAGTGTTGGACTTTGGGCTAAACTCTTTCTTCATCTGTTGAGATGAGCATGGTATTTTTGTCTTGGGTTCAGTCGATATGGTGTATTACATTTATTGATTTGTGTATGTTGAATCATCCCTGCATTCCTGGGATTAATCCCACTTGGTAATGGAATATAATCTTGATTATGTACTGCATTCTGTTTGATAGCATTTTATTAAAAGTATTTGCAGTTATGCTCATTAGGGACACCGAACTGTAGTTCTCTTTTTTGGTTGAGTCTTTTTCTGGTTTTGGCATCACAGCAATATTTGCCACAAGGAATGAGGAAGGGTGTATTAGAAAACAGTCTAATGAAGGAAGTACACATTAGTAATTGCAGTAACCTGAAAATGAAACTGAAGAGGATATCAAAAAATAGATTTGCCTTGCTCATGGATAGGAAGAACCAACTGTTATGGTTAATACATTGTGTCAACTTGGGGAGTCTAGAGGTTTGACTAAGTAACTCAGCAGTTATAAATCTTGGGGTAAAAAGGACATGCCCTTACCCTTGTGGGATGTTTATGTTCATTTGGGAAGTTTAAAAGGTTAACTATGCGATTCAGAAAGAAGCCAGGGTGTTTATTTGTATTCATTCTAAACCTGTGCAAGAGGAAAGCATACAGAGGGTGTGGGTGCAGAGAACCACCCCCCACCTCCCCAGAGCTGGGAGACTATTAAAAAAAAAAAAAAAACAAAACCGGCTGTGAGCTCTTCGGGGGAGCTCCAGTCTTCACCTTCAGCGTGGTCGTCTCTTGGCTTCCGGTGCAGACTCTTTGGCTTCCGCCTGGGACTTCATCATAGATTCATCAGCATTTCGTCGCAGACTCAACAGACCCTAATACAGACTTACACGGACACTGTGGTGAGCTCCAGGCCCCAGGCCTTGGCTGTTCAATCTCCAGTGTGCAGACACCCTCTGCACACTTCCTCATCTAATCCTATAGCTGACCATTATAAGCCAAATAGGTAATTTGTTATATATTTATATATCTTGTGTTAAATCGGTTTCTCTAGTAAACCCTTCCTGATACAGATTTTGGTACCAGGTTGACTGATACACCAACGTAGTGAAAAATGTCCATACTCCCAAAATTATTATACAGATTTAATACTTTCCAGATCAAAATACTATTAGCATACCTCATAGAACTAGAGAAAACATTCCTAAATTCATTTGGACGTGGAAGAAACCTAGAGTAGCAAAAGCAATTTTGGGCAACAAAGGCAAGTCAGGGGGTATCACAGTCTACAACCTGAAATTGTACTACAAAGCTGATGAAATCAGCATGGCACTGGCAAAAAAGCAACAGATCTAAGGATCAGTGACACAAATGAGGAGATGCAGACACACTCAGCTGCCTCATCTTTGACAAACAGACCTCTTCAGTAAATGGCACTGGAAAATCTGATCTCCACATGCCAAAGACTAAAACTATCACCATGCACTAAACTAAAGTCAAAGTGGTTCAAAGATCTAAATGTTAAAACGGAAACACTAAATCTACTGGAAGAGAAAGTAAATGGAAATCTTGAAGAGCTAGGGGTAGGTAAAGACTTCATGAACAAATCCAAACTGCATGGGAAATACTTCAAAGAATCAAGAACTGGGATCTCATCTTGTTAAAAAGCTTTTGCACATCAAAAGAAGTCATCAACAGAGTGAAAAGAAAACCCAGAGTGGAAAAACATTTTAGCCAACTATATCTCAGACAAATAACTTCTATCTTGAACATATAAAGAAATGAAAAAAAAAATCAGACACCCAAATTCAAAGCCCCAATCCAAAAATGTTCATCTGAGAGGAATAAGCATTTCTCAGATGAATAAATAAAAATGGCAAATAAATATATGAAAGAATGTTCAACATCATTGGTCATTCAAAAGATACAAATTAAAACAACACCGAGATCCCATCTCACTCCAGAAAAAATGGCTATCATCAAAAATCAACTAGTAACTAATCCTGGAGGGGTTGACGGGAGTAAGCAACACTTTTCCACTGTTGGTTTCAGTGCAGAGTGGTGCAACCACTATAGATATCAGTATGGAAATTACTCAAAAAGTTTGGATTAGAAGGTCCATTCAACCCAGCTAGTCCCCTTTTTTTATGTTCCCCAAAGAATTAAAAAGACCATACCACAGTGATATATGTGCACCCATGATTGTAGCAACACAATTTGTAATAGTTAAATCTTGGAAAGAACCCAAAGGCCCATCAGCTAAAGCATGAATAAAAAAGATGTGGTATTTTTATACAATGGAGTACTACTCAACCATAAAGGATAAATGTGAGACTTTTATAGGCAAATGGATGCAATTTCAGACCATACTATAAGTGTAATAAATCAAACTCACATGTGTAAACAACATGTTGTCCCCCTTGTGTGAGGAAATGAAAGAGTACATAAGGTCTAATCTGTATATTAAATATTGTGAAATGGGAAGAAAATATTCAAAAAGATAAAGGAGTAAGGCTGATGGAAATGGGAAAAGATGAAAGGGAAAAGAGAAGAAATGCAAGTCAGTTACATTATTAGTGTGTCTTAGTTCTTGGAAAAGGCACGTATGTGCTAATACCAACTGGAATGGTAATAATAATAATATCGAAGCGTTGTTAGCCTTAAACCCAAGAGTAAAGCCAATGAAAGTGTAATGCTAATTCAGAAAAGAGAACAAACAAAAACATCAAATGTTACACTAATATCAATGTTCTAATTCATATATATTTATATTCAAAGATTGATTACCAGATGCAAGCATGCACAATTGGTCAAGAAAAAAGAAACTTTTAAGCATTAACCATTCCTTTCACAATGATGATCTGAAGACAACAATATACAGTATAAGAAACATTGTTGAATTCCTACCATCTTGTATGGTGAAGCTCTGTATTGTTTCCAAAATTTTGTTTTGTTTTGTTTTTGTTGTTTTTTTATTACTTTTTACTGTCTTTGTTTGATCAGTCTTACATTCTTACATCTGGTGGACTGAGCAACTTCATTGAAGATAACAATATGTAATGTGGCAACCATTGTTAATTCCTATCATTTTGTTTTGAGTTCATGAATTGTCTTTCTTGATTTGCATTGTTTTTGTTTTTGTCTTTCTTGTTGATTTTTTCTCTTTAAAATGTAAAAGAAAAAAATATATTGAAATACCTGTTACCTTTCTGTAAATATGATTGACTAGAAGGCATTTGCACATTGTTCTCAGCTCTTTCTTTGATGTGCCCTTTTTATATTCCTTTTGTATATTTTTTGCTAGGAAATATAAAAATTGTACAAATTTATGGTGCAACAAGGTGCCTTAATATAGTTAGAGTTTGTATAATGTTTAAATCATATTTAATATATGTACCTCCTGAAACATTTATTTCCTTACAGTAAAAATATTCAAGTTCCTATTTTTTTTACTTTAAAAGTATAATAAAAAAACCAAAAAGATATTAACAAACATATACAAAGTAACATAAGAATAGTACAATCGAATCTGAGTTACAGATAAGGTGACAGGGAATCATCAATGGTTGTTGCATTACATATTGATAATTTCCAATTGTATATTCAGGAAAATAGGTATAGACATGCAAAATTGATCAGACAATTAATCATCCACTATTCCTTACAATGAGGTGACCTAAGTCAGTAGTACAACTTCTTTTTATAGTGTGAAAGCAAAGATAACAACATCAACTACAACAGAAAAAGAAAGAGAAAAAAAAAAGAAAAAAAAATGGAAAGCATTAACAAAGAGACACAAAGGCGCTCAATAAACTTATAATCATATCTGAATTATAGACAAAGAAACAGAAAACCAACAAGATTTGTTGTATTTCATATTGATATCTTCAAAATGTATGCACCGGAGAACACATAAAGACATACAAGATTGATCAAACACTCAGTCATCAACTATATCCCACCATTCAATGACGTAAGTCAATAGTAGAACCATGCTAGCCATCCTGCACATATGTATATACATAGACACTTACATACATACACACATAAATTTTAGCCTCATTCTTTTCTCCTTTCCCTCGTCCCCTCTGCTCTTTACTTTTGAACAGATTTCCTTCATAACTCTTAGTTTATATTCCCACCCCCAGGTTATAACACCAGCGACACAATACGTTGCCTGCACATGTACCTCTGATTTATTTCACTTATGAGTATGCTGTCTAATTTTCACCACTTGCCTACAAAGTCTCCATATCTGTCCCTCTTTATAGCTGAGTAATATTCCATTGTATAAAAATGCCACCGTTTTTTAATCCAGTCTTCTCTGGAGGGACATTTGCGTTGCTTCCACAATTTAGCTATTGCAAATTGCGCTGCTATAAACATGGGTGCACATATATCAGAGTGATATGATGCTTTCAGATCTTCTGGGAAAATACCCAGAAGGGGAATAGCTGGTTTGAATGGAATCTCTAGACCTAGTTTGCTGAGAAATCTCCAAACTGCTCTCCACAGTGGTTGCACCACTCTGCATTCCCACTAGCAGTATAATAGAGTCCCTATTTCTCCACAGCCTCACCAGCATTTGTTATTGGATGATTTTTTCATACTAGCCAGTCTTACTTGGGTGAGATGAAATCTCAATGTTGTTTTTATTTGCATTTCTCGAATGACTAAGGATGTGGAACATTTTCTCATATATTTATTTGCCATTTTTACTTCTTTATCCGAGAAGTATGTATTCATCTCAGATGCCCATTTCTGGATTGGGTCTTTGAATTTGGATAGGAACATGTTTTTTAATTCTTTCTATGTTCTAGATAGAAGACCTTTGTCTGAGGGACAGCTAGCTAGGATTTTTTCCCAATTTGTGGGTTTTCTTTTTACTTTGTTGGTGATTTCTTTAGATGTACAAAGACTTTCCAGTAGGATGAGGTCCTAGTTATTGATTCTTTGAACTATTACCCGTGCTGTTCCACTTTTGTTCATGAACTCTCTGTCTACTCCTATGTCTTCAAGATTTTTACCTATTTTCTCTTCCAATAGATTTAGAGTTTCTGTTTTAATACTGAGATCTGTGATCCATTTTGACCTGAGTTTGGTGCATGGTGATAGACTTGGGTCAATTTTCAGTTTTCGGCAAGAGGCAAGCCAGTTTTTCCAGCACCATTTATTAAACAGGTCATCCTTTTTCCAGTGAGTTTGGTTGGCCCCTTTGTGAAATATTAGGTGACTGAGTGTGTTTTACATTGTGGTTGCATCTTCCAGTCTGTTCCACTGATCCTCAGGTCTGTTTCTTAGCCAGTACCAGGTTGACTTTATTACAGTAGCTTTGTAGTATAATTTCAGGTCAGGAATTGTGATTCCACCTGACTTGTCCTTGTTGCCCATGATTGCTTTTGCTATTCTGGGTCTCTTCTGTTTCCAGATGAAATTAAGGCATATTTTCACTAGATCTGTGAGGTATGCTAATGGTAGTTTAATGGGAATTGCATTGAATCCGTACAACAGTTTTGGTAGTATAGTCATTTTCACAATGTTAGCTCGTCCTAACCATGAGCAGGGTATGTTTTTCCATTTATTAAAATCCTCTTCGATCTCTTTTTTCAGAGTTCTGTAGTTTCCACTGAATAAATCTTTCACATTCATTGTTAGATTGATTCCTAATTATTTCAATTTCTTGGATGCTATTGTAAAAGGTATGGTTTCCTCAATTTCTCTCTCAGTCTATTTGTTGTTCGTGTATAGGAATACGATTGATTTTTGGGTGTTGACTTTGTATCCAGCTATGCTGCTGAATTTGTCAATTAATTCCAGGAGTGTTCCTGTGGAGTTTTTGGGGTCCTCCATGTATAGTATCATGTCATCTGCAAATAGTGATAGTTTGACTTCTTCCTTTCCTATCCTCATTCCTTTTATTTCGCTCTCTTTTCTAATTGCTCTGGCTAATGCTTCCAGGACAATGTTGAATAGGAGTGGTGACAATGGACATTCTTGTTCCTGACTTTAAAGTGAAATTTTTCAGTTTTTGTGCATTTAGTATGATGTTGGCTGTTGGTTTTTCATAGATGGCTTTGATCAGATTGAGGCAGAGGCCATCTATTCCTATTATTTCTAAGGTTTTTAACATGAATACATGTTGGACTTTGTCAAAAGACTTTTCTGCATCTATTGAGATGATCATGTGGTTTTTGTCTTTGGCTGCGTTGATATGATGTATTACATTAATTGATTTGTGAACATTGAACCATCCCTGCATTCCTGGAATAAATCCTAACTGGTCATGGTGTATAGTTTTCCTTATGATTCGCTGTATTCTATTTGCAAGTATTTCGTTGAGTATCTCTGCATCTATGTTCATTAGAGAGATTGGCCTGTAGTTCTCTTTCTTGGTTGGGTCCTTCTCTGCTTTTGGTATCAGTATGATTCTTGCCTTCCGAAACGTGTTAGGGAGAGTTGCTTCCTTATCGATTTCATTGAAGAATTTGAGGAGTGTTGGTATTAGATCTTCTCTGAATGTTTTGTAGAATTCTGCTGTGAATCCATCAGGGCCTGGGCTTTTCTTTGTTGGTAAGTTTTTTATCACATCTTCAATCTCGTTAGTTGATATTGGGTTGTTCAGGATTTTTGAGTCTTCCTGACTCAATTTTGGTAATTTGTGCGTTTCCAGGAACCTGTCCATTTCTTCCGAACTTTCTATCCTATGGGAGTAAATATTTTCAAAGTAGGTACTAATGATCTCTTGGATTTCTGTGGGATCTGTGGTGATTTCATCCTCTTATTTCCTTATTGCATGAATTTGAGTTCTTTCCCTTCTTTTTTTGATAAGGTTGGCTAAGGGTTTATCAATTTTATTTATTCTTTTGAAGTATCGACTCTTTGATTCACTCATTTTTTGTAGAGTTTTCTTCATCTCAGTTGCATTAATTTCTGCCTTGAGTTTTATAATCTCATCCCTTCTTTGGTCTTTTGGCTTGGTTTGGTGCTCTTTTTCTAAGAGTTTGAGTTGTAGCATTAGGCTATTTATTTTCTGTCTTTCTATTTTCTTTATACATGAGTTCATTGCTATAAATTTCCCTCTGAGGACTGCCTTCATTGCATCCCACAAATTCCAATATGTTGTAGTTGCATTTTCATTTATTTGTAGGTATTTTTAAATTTGTTCTTTAACTTCTTGTGTGACCCATTGGTTATTCAGGAGGTTGTTGTCTAATTTCCAAGTGTTTATGCGGTTTTTGGAGTTCCCTTTGTCATTAGTTTCCAGTTTCATTACACTGTGATCAGATAATTTGCATGGAATAACTTCAATTCTTTTGCATTTAGGTAGATATGCTCTATGGGCTAGAATGTGGTCAATTTTAGAGAAAGACCCATGTGGAGCTGAGAAAAATGTGTATTGTGATATTGTGGGGTGGAACACTCTGTATACATCTACTAAGTCTATTTGTTCACACTTTTGTTTCAGGTCTGTTATTTCTTTGCTGAGTTTCTGTCCAGTTGACCTGTCTCTTTGCGTCAGAGGGGTGTTTATGTCCCCCATTAAAATAATGTTATTAGTTAGTTGATTTTTCACGTTTGTTAAGAATTGAGTTGTAAAGTTTGGTGCTCCATTGTTTGGTGCATAAATATTTAGGATTGTTATCTCTTCCTCTTGCAGTTTTCCCCTAACTAGTATGTAATGGCCTTCTTTATCTCTTTTGATTGTTTTTGGTTTGAAGTTTACCTTGTCTGCAAACATAATAGCTTTCCCTGCTTTTTTCTGGGGACCTGTTGCGTGGAGAGATGCTTTCCATCCTTTAACTTTCATCTTGTGGATTTCCTTTTGAGTAAAACGTGTTTCCTGTATACATCATATCATTGGATTGTGTTCCTTAATCCACTCTGCCAATCTTTTCCTTTTGACTGGTGTATTGAGGCCATTTACATTAATGGTTATAATGGTTATATGTTGGCTTTTTCTAGTCATGTTATTTACTTGTTGTTGTTTTACTTCTTTTGCTGAATGTTTGCTTACTTGTTCTGTGTAGGGAGTTTTTTCTATCGTTGTTCTTGGGATTGTGGTCTCTTTTTTCTCCTTCTAGAATATCTTTTAGTGGTTTTTGCAATGCTGGCTTGGCACTCATGAAGTTCTTCAGTTGTTTTTTGTTGTGAAAATATTTTATTTCTCCATTGAATTTGAAGGATAGTCTTGCAGGATACATCAGTATGGGTTGGAATTTGTTTTGTCTCAGAATCTGCAATATCTTGCTCCAAGCTCTTCTTGATTTCATGGTTTCTGTTGAGAAGTCTGCTGTGATTCTGATGGGCTTTCCTTTATAGGTGATCTGTTTCTTTTGTCTAGCAGCTTTTAATATTCTGTTCTTTTGCTAGATATCTGAGATCTTGACTATTATATGTCTGTGTGTGGTTTTCTTTGGATTATGGATTGTTGGGATTCTATATGCTTCGATTAACTGTACTTCAGTATCTTTTACCTTGTTTAGGAAATTTTCTGTTATTATTTCAGCAAATATTCTTTTTATATCGTTTGTATTGTCTCTGCTCTTTCACTGACTCCTATAACTCAAATATTATTTCGTTTTGCCTCATCTTGCAGCTGTTGGATTGATTTTTTTTTGGTCTTTGATGATTTTATGAGACCCTTCCTTTCACGCTCATAGACTGCCATGCTGTCTTCAAGGTCTGAAATTCCACTTCGGTTTCATTTAAGTGGTTTTGCAAGCTTTCAGTGGAAGTTTTCAAAGTCTGGCAATCTGTTTGGACCTGTTTCATTCTTGGTAATTCATTCCTAAATTGCTCTTGCAACGTTTCCATTTGTTTACTACTTTCTTCTATTCTTTTGTCTATTTCTTCTCTATGTGTACCGAACATTTCTTCCATTAGTTTTCAGTTCATTTTTTGTCTGAGAGAGTATTGCAGGTATGTGGCTTATTTCTGCTTTAAGCTCTTCTATGGCCTGTTGGAGTTGTTTCACTGTTTCGGATGCAATCGTTTCAAAATTTGCAGGTATGTGGCTTCCTAGTTCCCCTGTATCCTTCCATTCAGGACTTGTTCTGGGTGAGGTTGAGCTCTGAGACTGCGTTTTGTTCTTCTGTCTTCCCTTTTTTGGTTATCAGATTCAAAATATTGAGCAATAAATTACCCAGGCTGTTTGCCAGGCCAAGGTCTGTTGCAAAGGCTGCTACAATGAGTCCTTCTCTTCCGGAGCATGTCCCTTAAGCTTTCTGTGGACAGTTCCGCTCAATAGGCTGCTCATATGCTGCTTTGTGTGCCTAGCTACTCCCTACCCAGAGACCTGGCTGGGGCGCATAAACAGCTGGCCTTTCCGGGCACCACGCTTGCAGGGGGTCGCTCAGGTGTTCCTCCCTGTGTGGAGCTCCACCCCTACTCAAAAAACCGGTCGGGACGCCCAGCCAGCTCTTTTGTCCCGGGATCCTTGCAGTCAGTAGTGCTGCTGGGATGTCCCTCGCTGGGCGGAACTTCTCCCCAACTCAGAAAACCAGTCAGGGTGCCCAATCAACTCACCCTGGGATCTTGCAGCAGGAGATCTCCAAATTGCTAATATGTCATGCCTCACCCATGATGTGCTGCTCCCTGGTTCTTCTCTGCCTCCTTGGCATTCTCGCAGGAGCCGCTGACTGCAGCCGCCGCAGTGCCCACTCTCCAGCTGAGGATTGCGCCAGCTGCGGGGGCAGGGATCTGAGCAGGACCCAGGTCCGCTGCCCGGATTAGCTCAGTCTGCCTGAGGAGCGCTGTCTCCGCCACCAAAAATTCCTGGCCACAGCAACCTGCGAGCCGTTCTGGGTCGGGAAATGGGAGGGTCCATCCCGCCCCGATCGCCCTCTGGGGTACATGGACTCGGCCGAGCAGCTGTGCACCCTGCCGGTCTCCTGGGCACCCAGCTCTCAGGGCCCGCCCACTCCTCCCTGCGGCAAATCCAGCAGACCGTTAATGCTGAGGCAGTGCAGAGCAGCAAGTTCAGTTGGAATTTCGCAGCTGCAGACCCAGCACCCACGCGCAAGAGATCTGTCTCGGGGAGAATTTCCCTCTGCTGCTCACCTTTTCGCCATCTTCCCAGAAGTCTGCAAGTTCCTATTTTTTTTGAAATATACTGTGTATTACCAATTTAATAATCACCCTCTATATAATTAGTATGGTATTTTAAGCCATCACCTTCCAGTTTTATCTTCAATCTTTATATTTGCAAAGCTTTAGATATATATAGTTTCATATTTTCATTGTAGGGACTGGGGATATAGCTTAGCAGTACAGCACCTACCTGGCATGCACAAAGTCATGAGTTTGATTCCTGGTACCAAAGGAAAAGAAAGAATTAAATTTGTATTGTAAAAATTCAATAATTGAATGTAAATAGTGTAAGATGTGCATAGACAAGTTATTTCAATGTCACTTGTACAACTACATATTTTTATTTCCATATGATTAATAACAATGAAAATGTAAGCTGTTCATTCTAGAAATGTATCAATACTTTGTAATCATTATACATTTATTGACAAATGTGTAAATTATGTGTTTTATAAAAATGGAAAAGTAACTCTGCTCAAATGTGTAAGATATACTTCCAACTGTTTTACTACTTATATTCCTAAATTCACAAGGTTAGAATAATATAAATAAGTAAAAGTTATACTATTGTTTTCAAAGTCAATTGTAGAATAGCAGAACTTTATAAGTAAATGCTTGAAATTCTGAGAAAAGTAGAATATATATTTATTGGACAAAATTTTGTTCAGTTTGAAGAACATTGTGATGAATACTTTGGGTAATATAAATATATAAATATATAAAGTGCAAAAATCTAAGAAATTTAAATAGGTCAGTTGACATTACAGGTTATGCAATTCATACTTTTATTCAAAATATTTATTTATTCTAAAATTACAAAGTATTTATTTCATGTATACTCTGAGATATGTTTTATGGAGTGTTATTGTAGAAAATTTAATAACTTGGAATAATTCAATATATGCTACCTAAAAATCAAAGCCATTGGAGATATAACCAATAGGAACATTAGTAAGAGGAGAATAAGGTTATATGATCTATATATCTCTTATAAAATGAAAGCTTCATTTATAAAAGCAATCAACATTCAACAATTCAGAACATTTGATTTGCGTACAAATACAATTAATACAAACTAGCTAAATCAATGGAAAAATGAAATCAGTATGAAATATAAAACATCATACATACAAATAAATGGAAATTGATATAATTCATAATAAGAATATTTAATATGGCAGAGATATTTTATTCCAAATCACTTTACAAAGAAAATGCAAATATATTATGCCTACAAAGCATCTTATTTTTTATAAAATAGAACAAAATACATGGTATTGACCTGTAAATGTGTAGAAATATGTGTGTGTATATAACTATATAATTATAATGGTGAGGTATTTAATACAAAGCATTGAAGCATAAAAATAAATAAGCATAACCAGATAGAGGTCACTCATAAGCATTTAATGTGATGCTCCGTATTCTTAAAGAATAGCTAATAGGTAAATCTATCAGTAATTAATGAGCAGATACTTGACAAAGAAAAATTTGAGAACAAATTCCATGCCAATGTGAAAAATACATTTCAGATTGATTTAAATATTAAAAATCATTCTACATCCATACCACCCTGAACTCACCCGATCTCATGTGATCTTGGGTAAATATTAAAAAAATAAAACTTAAGAGTAGTACGAGAAAAATCTTCCAAAACATTTAAGTGGAAAACACTTTCCTAAGCATAAGAAAAATGTCAAAACTATAAGCAAATAAGCAAAATATTTTAATATACAGACATTAAAGATGGTGTATAATAACAGATAAATTAGGCAATATATTAAATCATTGATTCACAAATTGGACCTATACCTGTCAAATAATGAAATAAGTTAAAACTGGAGTAGAATAACCCATTTGAGATTGGGGTAAGGATATCAACTGTTATGAAACCCTGAAAATGACTACCAAGTATATACATTGTATACACAGCATATGGAATTGGTGTATACTATAACATATATTCAGAAAAATTAAAAATTTGTATCAGAAATTATTGACTTGTTATCTTCAGTGAAAATGCTTAGCATCTTGTTTTGAAATCTTCCATCATTTTAATTGTTTTCATTGCTGCTATTTTGCTATTGTTTTTTTCTCTTTAAAATGAAAAAAATTGACTTGTGCATAAATCTGGAGAAGCGAAGAGGAAGGCGAGAGAGAGACAAGGGGCAAAATGTGAGTTTGAAAGGTGAGAGAACAGGCAAATAGCTCTGTTGTGAAAGGCTCCGCGTTGTGTTTACCTTTCTTTCCTCTGAGATACCTGGGTGTAGATAAACACTGTTATGAATATGACTGCTCAGATCCTACACTAGATTCCTCGGTATTCCTGCAATACTTAAAGGCTGAACCCAGATGGGCTAAAATAATAAACGGTCTTGTGCAAGCCGACTTCAGGCAAGTTTGAAGTCTGTGTGATCAGGCTGCTTGAATATCTGCTTGAATATCCAGTTTTGCTAACAATTTCAAAAAATCAAACATTGAAAAGGTAAAAAAGAATCCATGAGGCTATACCTAACCTCCTTCTTCCTCAAGTACACATCCCTAACCCTCGATTCATCAAGTGCACATATTTGCCAGAGTACTAACAGAAAATATTTATTTTATATGGCAATCCACATTAAATATCAAATAGGAGAATAGTTTATCTGATATTTCCAAGAATCATACCTCATAAATCTATGCATTCCAGGTTTATTTGCAATCATTAACTAAAGCAGGAGTAGATGCATGCTATATAAAGCAATCTTTTCTTGCATATATCATTATTCACTATAAGGTCCAACTGTTATGTTTACAAGCATATGATACCAAATATATCTTTCTCCTCCTACAGACCAAATGTCAAGAGGAAATCAATAACGAGCCCATTTTCAGCAGTTTCACCCTACCGGAAATAAGAGCATGTTTGATGTAACAACAGTGCCCTAGAAATAAAGTGATATGTGCATATTATATTCTTTCTTTATTTCAGATTGTTGTCAAAAGTTTAGTGGGAAATTGCTATTCTTGGGCCCTATTATGTACCCAGTTCTACAAGAGCAACTTAAGTGTTTTTCAACCTCAAATATAATAAATGATTATTCTCTACTTTTAGTGATATGACTCATGCATTACCATTGAGCCATGCCAAACATTATTAGTCTATTAATAAAAATATGTCAAAATTGATAGAAAGATAAGGTCTATCGATTATTAGGAGTTTTCCTTTTATCACCTCAAAACAAAGTCAAATAAGATTGTGCTTTTTGATGCTGACAGCATTTCTATTAATACAAGTAGAATTTCAATTTTAGCTGTTTGTAAGAATCACTTTTGAATATATTTCATGACAGGAATTCATATTTACCTCTTCACAGTGATACAGATAAGATTGTTTGATGCATGAAACAGCAATAATTTACAACTCATGTCCTAAAAACAGTTCTAATAAAAATATGCAAATAATCTAGAGGACATAATTTAAAAAGATAACCCTGTGGAAAATCGTAATTTGCTTGAGCAAGATCAAATGAATCTTTCATAATCACATGAAATTCGCTGGGATAAATAAAAAGAACAAATAATTAATTCAGTATCAGAGCTTACATGGTGTTAAAAATAAATGTGATAAACAAACACACTCTATAAGCTAAAATCAAGTAACAAGAAATGTATTTCTTTAAAACTCACCATTTTTATCACATCTCTCAAAAATGACTTCTAGAGAGATGTGTGCAAAGTTACTTGTCAGGAGTGAACAAGTTACTGGAAAATAATACTATGAAAGAGAATATTGTAAAATCTAAATTTTAAATACAACTGGATCGTGCATGTTTAGTGAGTTAATTTTAAGATATTCTTAAAAGCATCAATTCATCCATTTTCTCTATTCATCCCTTTCACAGACTTATTATGTTTTTATTTTTCTTCATGTGTGTCTATGAGGTATGATCTAAACCTAGAGTGAGGGTTTAAATGAAAAATGAACATTAAATACCTCCTCAGAACATTTTCCCTCGGTCACTCTTGCTTATCAGTTTGCTTATCATTCTCTGAGGCACTTCTGAGAGTGCTGTGTGTTGCGGGGCTTCACATGTTTCTTTTCATTGCTCTCTCATACCTGTCTAGGCGTTCTGAGTTGCTAGACTTCAGGACATCAGATCTGGTGAATGATATGGTTGAGGACACACTATAACGGTTTTACACTGTGATGGTTTTACACCATAACGTATTCACCATCCTGCTTTCTGTTGACTGGTGTGAGGCAGCAGTATTTGCCACATGTTTTAATCACGCCTTGTACAGTCGCTCACCAAATAAGACTCCCAGAAATGCTTTATGCTGTGGAAAATACAAAGGCATAAGTTAAGGAGAGTATGTTAAGAGGGGTTAATGGCATCTATCCTTCAAAAAAATCACCCAAATGTAGGGTGATGTGTGACCTGACTGGAACCTTGCATGTATGAAAGGTGTTACTCCAGGGAGTTTTGTTGGAAATATTTATGGTTAGGCAAATAGTAGGTTAATGTCTTACAACTGAGATGAAAGTAACATTATTTTCTTTAACTTTCTTAATTAGATGACAGAATTATAATTACATATGTCTTTTACTCATTACCTCTACTACCTTTCATTTCTAATACTGTAGTTTTCTTCATATTGATTCTAATAATGTTCCATGATATTAATTTTGCAAATATATTCGGTTCTTGAATTATGTTTATTTCCTTTGGTGCCTGATATTTCTAAATCAATATCTCTGGCTTTTAAAAGTTCTTTAATTTTAGCCTTATGAGTTTTTAACTCATAACCATATATGACATCATGCTTCTTTTTCTTTTTTTTTTCATTTTTTTCTTGAATTTTAATTATAGAGAACCTGTGCTGGTTTCTGGTAGATAAAATTAGTCTTTCATTTATGTATCTATGTATATTCTTCTAAAAGGGATTGGGGAAATGTTCAATGCAAAAATTCTCACTGATTCAATTTTCATATGGATGAGTTTTCTCACTGATTGAAATAAAATCAATTTTCATATGGATGAGTTGGTGCTGGCTGTGGGATGTGTGTGTATGTGCATGCATGTATGTGTGCATGTGTGTGCGTGTGTGTGTGTGTGTGTGTGTGTGTGTGTGATATTCCTGTGTTGTTCAGGGTTCCTTTATCACTGCTCAGGTCAAGCACATTTGACTTTCTCACTAGCACCACTGAGATAAAGGCATGTGCTGGAGTGACTTCCCAGTCATTTCTTAGAGCAGCTTTCTGAGAATTCTCTGGAAACGAAGAGACTGTGGAATTTTATGAAGACAGCATATTCAAGGGTTTTTCAATGGTTGCACAATAGGGAAGCTTTGATTTGGGGCTTTGTCTGACGTTGACCTCCTCTGGAAAGAGAACATACACTAGACATACTCTATCACATCACCTAACTAATTTGTTTTATGTGGAGATATCCATGGGTTAAAATTTCAAAAGTACTTAATTTCAAGCAGCAATTATAATACCAATAAATAAAAGGAAAAATTTAAAACTTTTCTGTATGTATAAAATGTACTGTGAGATATATTGAAAATACAGCATGCAGAGTTGTGCTTCTTAAATGATGCTTATATTGAAAAAATAATCTTTATGATTGGAAAATTCTTCCAATGTGACATATTGATAACAAAATATAATTTTAAAGGTTTTAAGGATTATGTTACAATATTATTAGCTGCTCTGAATTATAGGGTGAGAAAGAAATGAAAGTTCTGAGAAGATCAAAAGGCTAATTTTTAAAAGAATATCCATTGAGAAAGTTCCTGTGATGATAATAAACTAGAAAAAATTAAGGTCAATTTTGTTATTTACCTTAATTATTAGCCATACATTGTGCAATATCATTTACAGAAATTTAATAAAATTTGCATCACCCATAAACACTCTACCAGTGGTACCTTCAGAAACTTACAAGGAGCCATAAGTGTATAGGATGAATGTATTGAGCTATTTGAGGAAACAACACCTGGAAATGGGAAACAAAGGCTGGAATCGGGCAGCAATGAAAAGGTACCCTGGCAGTACATCAGCGGAAAGTAAGAGAAACTCTTTTGCTTTAGGAAAGCCTGCATGGACCTGCACAGTTGAATGAAAATTTGAGACACTTATTTACATATAAGAATGAAAAATTCTTTCCTCACGAAGCTGGAGAATTTGAAAACTTCCACTTCAACTGCATCAATATTGCACTTGGTCTTATGGTAGGCAAGTTTTGTCAAACAAATTAATCAGTGTTGCTTTAGGGTAGGGTACACTTTGTTTAAACAAGAAGTGAAACCAGTTCATGATCAATGAAACTGCCGAACTGAATGTCACCAGATAGATGAAAACCAGTTCAGTTCCCCAAACAGTCGTTACATGGGGAGCTGAACAAGGAAAATTGTGAGCTGGTCTGAAAAAAGTATAAATTTAGTCATATAATAAAATATAGTTTTATCCAATAGAGCAAATTTGAGGACTGCTGGGGCATTGTTGCAACAGCCAATCATGAAATAGTGCAACAAACAAGTACATTATTCTTTTTAAGCCAAGGCATTGAAAATAACATAAGTATCAGAGACATTTCCTCAATGGTGACAGACTTCACAGCTTTTTTTCTTAAAATAAAATAGATCATATTCTGTATCAAATGTATTAATGCAGGGCCTTCCTGTGCATCTACTGAAAAGAAATAATATGTTAAAGTTCAAAATTACTAGTTGCCAATGCAAGTAGAATTTTTGGAAAACAAGGAAATGAAAAATTTTAGCTACCTAAGAATATTCAGTTCATGTAATATATAGAATTTAAGATTTTTTCCTGGTAAATTAATTATTGATTCAAATATACAAGGTGATATATAACAAGGATTACAAAATAATCCAGCAGGTAACAAGATGAATTTTTATTCAGTAGTTCATAAATCATTCTTCTGTTATCCATTATTTTTTTAATCAACAATGAGAGTAGAGCTGTTAGTGGGTTACCCCTCTTTCTTGGAGGTATATTTATATTTATGAATTATCAACCACTAATTATTACAATAATGTTTTAATGTTAGGGAGGACATGAATATACAATATTGTTATTTGAAATATTCAAATTTTACACAAATAAACAAGGATTAGAAAAGAAATGACTAGAGTTGAGATCTGCCAATCAATATTGACCTGAGCAGTTTACTTTAGACAAGTCAAAGTCTCCTTGTTAATATTTTCTACTTTAAATGGTCTGCAATATTTTGTGAATAAATATTACATTACTTTGAAATGTTTAATTGATGATGATGTCTATGTTGACATTTTATAAAAATAAATGTGCCAATTATCACAATTTGTGTTAGTACATATTTGGAGTATATGATGTTCACATTCATCTTAGGGAGTGGGTGCATGGGCTTAATAATTTTCCATTGTTTTATTCCTCTTCTTCTCACCACACACAGCCCCTGCTCCATCTCTAGATCCCCTTTTCCATTTATTATTTATTTTTGTTATTACTATTTTATTAACATTTTGGTTTACGTTTGTGACACATAAATTTGCATTCATTGTGGGAAATTGGTACACACACGATGTGTCCTAAATCTTATTTTGCCCCCTTCCCTCCTCCTTTCACAATAAGTCTCTTGTTCCTTTTCCACTTTGCAGGGTATATCTCCATGCTTTCTTTCATCAGTCCTTTTTTTCTTTATTAGTACTTTAGATTTCTCAGATGAGAGAAGCCACAAGGCAATTAAATTGTGTATCTGATTTATTTCCCCTAACATTGTGTTTGCAAGGTGTATCTGTTTTCCTGCAAAATCTCAAATTTATCCTTCTTAATAGCCAGTTAGTATTCCATTATGTATAGTTACCACATTTTCTTCATTTATGTGTGTGTTGATGGATATATATGCTGCTGCCAAGATTTAGATATCGTGAGTTCTGCTACTATAACAATTGTTATGCATGTGCCTCTGCAATATAATGCCTTTAGCTCTTTTGAAAAGATAACCAGAAGTGTAATAGCTGGGTCAAATTAAGTTTCTAGTATGTTTTTAAAGAAATCTTTATAATGCTTTTTACAATACTTGTACTAGTTTACCTTTTCATGAAAAATGTAGAAGGCTTCCTTTCTCACTGCAAGCATGGTACCAGTTGCTATTATTTCATTTCCTCATGATTGCTATTCTTTATGGCGTAAAATGAAAACTTAGGTACTTCTGGGAAGATGGTGACCAGGTAAGCAGCAAAGAAAGATCTCTTGGAGGATCGCCACCCAGACACTGGGTTATAGCAACATGAGAATGACAAGAAAGAGAGAACTAGGACCTCTGGTACCAGGAAGGATTTGAAATGAGAATTGAAGCCATCAGGAAAAGCAAACAAGATTCCTTCCTGAGAAACAGCTCAGGTGGCCTCCATGGCACAGTCAGAGGAAGAGGAGGAGGAGAAAGAGCCAGTCACCACTCCATATACACACTCGGCCCGCTCCCTCAGCCCTACACTCACAGCTTCACCTTCGGAAGTACATGCTCAAGGAAGCCTCCCAACTTGGCAAGAGGAGAGCGAAACTCTGAGAACTGGGCCAAAACCAGAGTGGAGAAAATGCAGCCCAGAAAAGAAGTGGCAGTCAGGAGGTGCTGCTGAACCCAGCTTGATGATGCAAAGGAACAAAAACCACTAGATCAGCTGCCCACTGTGCATCAACCTGCCCTAATCAGCACCTTAAGGCAAGGCAGAGACAAAGCAACAAGAACACCGCCCACCACACCCAGCTCCGCCCCTGCCCTGGGGCTGTGGCCTGCTACCTCCCCCTGTGAGAGCACCTAACAGCAGAGAGCAGCAGAGAGCGACGGCAGTGACTCCAGTGCCACAGCAAATCCTGGGAATTCAGCCAGTGAACAAACAGGAACTGGAGTGAGCCAGCAGGAGTGAGGTGCAGATGGAAGAGGGCCAGATTGCCCCACACCTTTCTCACTCCAACACAAGGCAGGAAGCATGAGCTGAGGTGTTGGGCTCCAGGATCCACCCTGAACTCCCACTGTGAGCACCTTGAGACTCATTGTCCCTTGCACACAACATGTGTTCCAGACAGCAGTGAGGCCACAGGCTTCAGGACCCACTTTAAACTACTATTATGAACACTGAGAGGGACTTCATACTGCTAGCAAATATGAACCTTGTATGAACCCATAGAGACAAGTTATATGAAAAGCAGAAGTCCTGAAGATTGAGAGATGACAACATACTGTACACAGAAGACCCAAGAAACTCCCACAATTGTCTCCTAAAACTAATACCTAAATGTAGTACACACCCTGGACTACCTTAGTGAGCATGGGTGCAGGAGACTTCACGCCTCTTGTGCTCAGTATCATAAGTGTGCCCAATGACCAGCTGTGTAGGGGGTGGGCAGCATCACTGGAGATTGAGAGGTGGGAGGAACTGAAGACTTGGACGATTTGGAGACTATCCCGGACCTCTAGATGGTCTGGGATAGCCTCCAAAGAATCATCAGCAGCTTGTAGGTAGCCATTGGTGGCCTATTAGGGGACCACATGGGCCTTGACAGGGAGCTCAGCATCCTGGAGGCAAGGGATTTTCCTACAGGCTACATGAAAATCCTGAAGAACTAGACTGGGCCCCCCAGGTATGTGGCAATGGGGCAGAGCCTGAGGGTGACATCGTGGACTTGCCCAGACCTCTGAGGGCCTCCAGGGCTTGTCAGTTGGGTGCTGACCATGGTGTACCCGGCTCCCTGCCTATCCACCATCTTTGAGGATGGGTGCTTTACTACCTAGTGCAATAGTAATTTGAGTGCACCCGTGTTTGTTACAACATAATTTGAAACAGCCATGTACCTTGCCAATGGGAGAGCCCGAGGGAGTAAATAAACCAAAAAGGACGGTTATTATCAGAGGAAGTCACTGCTTGGGTGGGGGAACAATGCGGATGAGGATGGAGAAAACTGATTGATCAACTGTACATGCGTTTATTGGTAAACAGAGTAACCAGCTTCAAGATAACATTATGCAATACACAAACCATAGTTAATTTCTTACTATCTTCTCTGTAATTATGTATTTCCTTTATTGCTTTTGAGTTGTTCTGGTTTATGTCTGTTTGGTTGTTGATATGTTTCCATTCTTTTGTCTTTATAATAAAAAAAATGAAAACTTAGTGTTGTTTTAATGTGAATTTCACAGATGGTAAGAAATGTCGATTATTTTTATTTGTTTATTGACTATTTGTAGTTCCTCTAAGAAGTGTTTATTCATTCCATTTGCCAATTTTTATTGGGAATTAGTCCTCTGTCTGAAGAAGAGTTGGCAAAAATTTTTCCCATCCTGTAACTTGTCCCTACACCCTGGTACTTGATTTCTTTTCTGTACGGAAGATGTTTAATCTGGTAAAATCTTATTTGTTAATTCTTGCTGTGATTTTCTGTGCAAACTTTTGTCTACACAAAAACTTGAAGAGTTTTACTTATTTTTATCTTTCGGTAGGGTGAGTGTATCTGTGGTGATATTTAGACATTTGGTCCAGTTTGAGTTTAGTTTAGTACATGGGGAGAGATTTGAGTCCAGTTTCAGTTTTTTGCGTAGAAATGGCCAATTTTCACCACACTTTTTCGTGAAGAGCTTATCTTTATTCCAGTGTATCTTTTGGGCCTCTTTGTCTAAGATCAAATTCTTGATTATGTCTTCTTGAGTTGTTTTTCTCCCCTCTAATTTATTAGACTCATCCATATGTCTGTGCAAATAGCAGGGGCTGGGGGTATAGCTCAGTGGCATAAGCGCTTGCCTGGCAAGCGCAAGGTCCTGAGTTCGATCCCTGGTACCGGAAAAAAAAAAAAAAAAAAAAGATGACAATGTGCAAATAGCATCATGAATTGTTCATTATTTATGAAAAATACTAAAATTTAGATAGCATTTAGATATTTCTTTTAAAATTAATGCAGACATTTTGTAAAGAATAGCCTGTGAGATTGGTTATCTTCTTGGTTGCTTAGTAACATTTCTGTATGAAAAGCTATGACATCTTTATAACTTTGTGATGTATTACATTTTAAGTATTTTAATAATCCATTGTTGTCTATTAGGTGTACCATGTTATTGCCATTTGCCCTCTGAGCTGTAATTTTATGGTATTTTCTTTAACTATCTCTAACACTGATCATTACAGGCACATATCATTTTATAATGATGTTTTTGACTAGAGCTAAATTATTACAAAACTGCCTATTCATATAAAAATCAACAGACAAAGGCAAATATGAACTATACATGTTACATTCGGATTATTAAGTGTTTACAACTTATTGTTAATCTTTAAAATTTAGTGATCTCCTAAAAAGTAAAACTCCACCAAGTAAATTAAAATATAAAATTCGGGACTGGGGATCTAGCTCAGTGGAATAAGTGCTTGCCTGGCAAGCACAAGGTCCTGAGTTCGATCCCTAGTACTGCAAAAAAAAATTAAATAAATAAATAAAAATAAAATAAAATATAAAATTCAATTTTATAAATACATATACAGATACATATACATACGTATTTGGCTCAGTGTATTTTTTTGTGCTAGCATATTAAACATGTATAATCTTGTTACAGTTTTTTACTAGAGAATTAAAAGAAGTGTCCATTCATGCATATAGCACAAAATTGATAGACGCTAATCTATAGTATAAAAGTATAATTGAAATGGCCAAATCTTGCAAATGGCCTATATGTCCATTAGCAGGGCAGCAAATAAAGAAAATGAAGTATTTATACACAATGGAATACTATTCTGCCATAAAGAAGGGTAAATTTGAGTTGTTTGGAGGAAAATAGATGTGCTTTGAGACAATAATGTTAAATGAAAAGAGTCAGACACCCTAATTTAAATATAGCATGGTTTCTTTCATACGAAAAACCCAACATCAGTAAAAAGCAAAATAAAAGATGCATAATAAGAAGACAGATTTTTTTTTTTTTTTTTTTTTTGCAAAAGGGAATGGAATGAAGAGATAGAAGGAGAGGGGAAGGCAGGGCAAGTGTAGAGAGGACAAGGTGACCTTAAAAAAATTAAAGTGTGTTATGTACATATGCCTAATCCCCCAAAGAATGAAATTACTAGGTACTGCAAAACAGTACTAAAAGATGAAAACTGAATAGAATTATTAACAAAAAATTTATACTTGACTAAAGACTTTTTTAAGCACACCAAATGTAGAACAAGCACATAATACATAGAAATAAATATTATTTCAATTTTAATACTAAATATTACTCACAAAAAGCAGAGAAGTTCCACAATGACATATAACCTCTTACTTCATGGGGCTAATATAGCAAAACTGTACTGCTCCGGTATCCTCCACACAGAAAGGTAAGCGCCAGTGGTTCCAAAATGGAGCACTTTCCAGGCTAGGTGACCATCAGGCTACAGAAGGAAAGAAATAAGATCCAGTGGTCTATCATTTATATAAATTTTCAATATTATGTGCAAAATAGTATTATTACAGCTTCGCCTGTAGTTGTAGGCAATAAAGGCAATAAAATGAACATGTATGTTTGAAAAATCTGAAAAAGCAATCTTCATACTTGATGAAACAGTTTGTGTCAGCTGGGCTACTAGAGAGGATATTGTCACCTCTGCTCTGGCACTAAATGATAAAAACCTCTCCATTGCAAACACAGTGTGGTTTTCTCCTACATTTGTCATTTTGTGTGAGGAAGAACTGGGGCCGTGTTTATTGAAGTCACTCAAGGAGCATGTTCTCAGCCACTTTATTAAAGATTGGTTTCCATGAACATTGAAATATAGAAATAATGTTTTGTTGTCATTTTGGAGACATGGTCTCGCTGTGCAGTTCAGGCTGGACTTGACCTCACTCTGTACCCCAGGCTGGTCTTAAGCTCGCGATGAAAGTCCTTCTGCCTCAGCTTCCCAAGTGCTGGGATTACAGGTGTGCACCACCACGCCTTGCCCAACACAAAAATAATGAATAAACTTAATGCTGGTTCTGAAACCTTTTTTCCAGAACTTGCATTATATTCAGTTTCCATTCTTTGGATAAAAATAAGTCGCGTGGCTGTTACCTAAAATGCCCAGAAAGAGAGAATACCAGCAATTGTGCAGAGGTATAATGATTATCACAACATCTTAATTAAGAAAATAACTCTAAATGATATATATTTTAAGTAAAATTTAAAATAGCTTTTTTTCTAAGTTAATATTCACATCTTATGTGTATTTGCATGTATTTATACACAGATATAGATAATAAACATATTCAAATATTCATGCTTCCTTTTATTCTCTTGAAGTATCATTTGAGGGAGGAACGTTTTGATGGATTTACCATGCTGTATGGCCCAATCATTCTCATGCTGGAATATTTCATGCACTTGGTGCTAAGAGAAAAACTGTTGTTAGAACAATTCACAGAGCAACCCTGACAGTGATTGAGAAAAATCAATTTTATCAGAAGTAGTACTCTAGTGAAAACATGAGATTGTTCTAAAGAAAAACTGTCATTGATTTATTTTTTATCACTGCACCAGAAAATGTACAATTCCATACACTTGTTTCCATCTCGTTCATTTTCACTCACTCTCTGCTCTCCCGGGAAAACCAAAGCATTTCCATCTATATTTCATTGATTTATTTCACTTTATAAATAGTTTAGTGATATATTTTTCTTGAATTTTAAATATTTATAGTTTTAGAATATTTTGCACCCAAATGTAAGGTGTAAATAAGTCAAGACTCATTGATTTTTGAAGTCTTTTAATATTAAAATACCTAAAAGTTAAACATGTTTTTTGCTATCAATACATCAACATTATTTTGTAATATTAAATTAGCACACATCATCATAGGATGGTATTACACTCTAACTACTAGCATTAAATTAGTCACACATTAGTCACATAACTAATATATGGAGTTATTATATTTTTTCATCAGTGTTCAAATTAATTTTATTTTATTATAAAGAAAATTTAAAAATAACAAAATAATAACAACATAGACAGAAAAAGAAAGGAAAAACAATAAAAATGATACAGGGTTCCAAAACACATGATACGAATTAATGGTGGTTGTTATATTACACATTGTTACCTTCAATAAATTTGCTCAAATTACCAGATGTAAGAGTGCAAGATTCACATGTGTAAACATCATATTATCTCTGTAGTATAAGAACCTGAAAGTAAATAAAACCCCAAATGTACAATAGATATTACGAAAAGGAAAGAAATTGCTCAAAGGAAGGAACAACTGGGATGAAGGAAAAGAGAAAAAGAAGTATTAAATTACTGATAGAGTAGAAAATTTAAAACCTCAGACAGAATTGTCATTCAATAAGGACGCTCATGAGATTTTTTTTTTAAGCCATAAATAACAAGAACATTGATACAACACATTCTATGTGGAGGTCAGCAAAGATTTAGTTTTCAGAAATAAGTTTGGGGAATGAAAACAGATTAATTTACAAAGATATACTGAAAATTTAGCATAAAAAAGCTTTGATAGTCACTGGAAAATTGAAAGTAAAAACATTCTACTAACCAGTACTTTCAAAGCTCAAAGTCTACTAAGAAAGCAAAACAATGCATTTTATCGGTGAGCTTAACTCATTTCTTGGAGGTATATTGATCATGCAGGAGCTCCCTAGTCCAAGAGCACCAGAAACTGGAAGCCACACAGCTCCAGCGATGAAGGATACAGTGCCTGGCTAAGTCTAAATTCCTGAATGTTCCCTGGAAACTTAGTGGTCTGAGATGGACTTGGCAGAACAGGACACACACACACACTCACACATGCACACACGTGCGCGCACACACACACACACTCACGCACGCACACACACAGCAGAATGGAATTTTGCAAATGTGGGCTGACTTCCTTTTTCTCCTCTGTTCCTGTCATATTGGTTACAAGTCCATTGGATTTTTACATCCTCAATCAGGATGCTACGTATCCCTTCCTTTTGCTGAAAGCTGTCGGCCATCTCTATAAATACACCATAAACATGACCAGAATTGTAATGTCTTAATTCTCTAAGTTAATGTTTTGCTTTGTTTTATAAAGCAAAGTCTCACTATACAGCTCAGTGTGGCCTTGAACTTCCCTGTATAGTGCAGGGTTGCCTCAGACTCATGGTGATCCTCCTGGGTCAGCCTCTTGAATGCTGAGATTACAGATGTGCATCACTACATCTGCCTTATATATTTTTAAAATTTAGTCAGGTAATCACAATAATGATTACAATTAACATTTTCTCAGCTCAACTACTAGGGTTTTGTGTAAAATTTGTTTTACATAAAATGCAAATAAACTACGTGTGTTAAAATACAGAATTTTACTTGTCAAATACATTAGTATGAAAGTCCTTATAATTTCATTCACTGATAGTATTAAAATAACAAATTTAAACCTGAAAACACAATAGTTTTGAAATTGTTACTGTTAGGGAACAATGCCTAAGCTGTGTATTTTGAGAACATTACAATTTAATAGGACCGTAGAATGATGCTCACCTTTTTTTCAACAACAAACACAATCATTAAGATTTTGAAATAAAACAGAGCTCTTTTAAAATAAACCATAAAGTAAAAATTATTTATATATATATATATATATATATATATATATATAAACAAAAATTTTCCCTCATTTTCTAATGGCACTTCCTAGAAGACACTGCCAGTAAAATATGTAAAAGAGAAATGAGTAAATGTTTACATGGATAGCTAACTGGGCAAAATCTCTAGTGCATTTAGGAATTTTAACTTCTGTAATATATACACCTAAAACTTAACCTCATCTTTGTTTCCATTTCCTTAGGTCCAAGCATATGTTTAAATTTAAAATTATCTTTGGATAATCTGTGATCTAAATAATTATCCAACTGGTAGCATAAATTATATTGTGTTGAATGATTTAAATCACATAATTATACTTAGAAAACATAAACTTTACCCACACACATGAAAAAACAAGGCTAGCATTTCCATCAACCTGTCAAAAGGAAATGTTTTCAATCCTAACAGTATTTAACAATTGCATCCTTGATACTTATTCACAGCATAATTTGTTCAGCACATTCAAGCACTTTATTCAATAGCTGTTTATTTCATGTTCTGAGCTCTGGATAGTAACCGTGATCATGTAAAAAAACACTATTTGAGTTTGATTTCATCCATCAGAATTCTGTAACCCCTATCATTTCTCATAGTTTGTCACACATACCTAAGGGTTTATGTAATTATATTGGAAGAATTTCTAGTTGGTGCTATGTTTTTGTTTCGAGGGTCAGGGTATTAAAGATTGTAACCAGGGCCTTCATACAGTGCTACACCCCACTTTTTCATATTTTATTTCAAGAGAGTTTCTTGCTGTACCACTAATTTTTGCAGACTGGATTTGAAATTGAGCATCTCCATTAGATTATCTGAATATATAGAGATAATAGGTCTGGTCCGCAACACCCAGCTAATACGCTTTTGGTGTTAGCTCATAGTTATTTGTCGTGTGGAAACACAAGTGCTTTTTGTGCATTGATATTTTATCACATGGTCTTACTCAAAGCATTGTTTTGTATATTCCCATAGCTTTTATTTATATATTTATATCATCCACAAATAAAGACAGTCCTATCTATTCTTTTCCAAATTTTCTCAAATTGTAGAAATCTTTAAAACAGTGTTACCTTACTTGCAATCTTAAAAAAAACAGACTTGTTTACTTCCTAAATATGATAATGGCTGTACATTTCTTTTCTTTAAAAAGCAAAAGAACGAAAATATATTAACAAAGAGACAGTCACTTGCAAAGCAACACAAGAATAGTATAATCAAAACAGAATTACAGACAAGGTGGCAGGGAATTAACAATGGTTGCTGTATTACATATTGATAATTTCAAAGTGTATGATCAGGAAACTACATATAGACATGCAAGATTGATCAAACAGCTAATCATTAACTCTTCCTTACAATAAAGCAACAGAAGTCAGTAGTACAACCATGTTACCATCCTGCATATACATACATACGTACATACATAATTATCCTTTTCCTCCTTTGCTCTTTCCCTCATCCCATTTGTTCTTTACTTTGAGCAGTTTCCTTTCTTACCTCCTAATTCATATTCACACTTTCAGGTTCTTATACTAGTGATACAATGTGTTGCTTACACATGCATATCTCATTTATTTCACGTATGATTATGGTCTCTAATTGTGACCATTTTCCTGTAAGAGCCTCAGATTTGTCTTTGTTTATAGCCGAGTAATATTCCATCATATAAAAATGCTACAGTTTTTTTTATCCAATCCTCAGGGGATGGACATTTGGATTGCTTCCACAATTTAGCTATTACAAATTGTACTTATATAAACATGGGTGCACATATATCGCTGTGATACAATGTTTTCAGATCTGGGAAAGCACCCAGAATGGGAATTGCTAGGTTGAATGGCACCTTTAGACCTAGTTTGCTAAGGAATCTCCAAACCAATTTCCACAGTGGTTTCACCAGTCTGCATTCCTACCAGCAATGGAGAAGGGTTATATTTCTCCACAGCCTTGCCAGCATTTGTTACTGGTTGATTTCTTAATGCTGGCCATTTTTACTGGGTGAGATGAAATCTCAACTTTGTTTTAATTTGCATTTCTTAAATGACTAAAGATGTTGAACATTTTCTCATATATTTATTTGCCATTTATATTTCTTTATCTGAGAAGTGTGTAATCATCTCACATGCCCATTTTAGGAATATGTCTTTGAATTTGGAGTGGTTCATGTTTTTAAATTCTTTATTTGTTCCAGATGGAAGACTTTTGTCTGAGGGACAGCCAGCTAGGATTATTTCCCCAATTTGTGGGTATTCTTTTTACTCTGCTGGTGATTTCTTTAGATGTCCAAAAACTTTTCAGGAAGATGAGGTCCCAGTAATTGATTCTTTGAAGTGTTTCCCTGACTGTACATTTCTTATAAATACTATTTTACAAAGTTGGGAAGTTCTGTATTGTTACTGTACTGATACTTGTTATTTTGAATTACACTAAGTCCTTTCTTTTGGGAAGGGGAATTTTATATTATGAATGCCATATCCTTAAAATACATAGGATTATTCAATTTACAAATTTCATCATTGTTGGGTTGAACAGTGCTTTTTATCTTATAAGAATTTATCTGTACCTTCTAATTTGTCAAATTTATAGGTATAAAATGCTTATTTACTTTTTAATGGCTGAAGGATATGTTGTGAAATAGTATTTCTCCTTGTTATGGTTTAGATCTTAAATGGCTCAAGGAAGCCAAGCGTTCAAGTTGTAATTACCTGCGTTTAATGCTACTGGAGGGTAGCGGAACCCCTCGAGGTCGAGGCCTAGTGTGTGGAAGTGAAGTTATTTGGAGTACGCCTTGGGAAGGAATATCAGAGCCAGTGCCCTTCCTCTCCCTCACCTTGTGCTTCCCAACCCCTGAAAAGGAATAACTTTCCTTCACTGATAACT
Organism: Dinomys branickii; assembly: GCA_004027595.1. Taxonomy (NCBI): domain Eukaryota; kingdom Metazoa; phylum Chordata; class Mammalia; order Rodentia; family Dinomyidae; genus Dinomys; species Dinomys branickii. Next base: position 68,728 of record PVLD010000480.1, read on the forward strand.
CCACACCTATTATGTGCTTTTCATGCCCAAAGACCAATGGGACCAAGTGATTTCACATGCAGCCTCTGAAAACTTTAACCAAAGTAAATCTTCTTTCCTTTAAATTAACATCCTTAGGTATTTTGCAGCAATATTGGAAATCTAAGCCACTCCTAATGCTGATGGTGTTCTTCTCTTTTGTATATTTATTTTCCTGAAAGTTTAATGTAAACTAGCACAATCAATATGGAAATCAAGATGGAGATTCTTCATAAAAAAATGGAAATTCCATTTGACCTAGTTATTATTTTTCTATATATCTGCCTGAGAGATAAGGACATCACATCACGGTGATACCTGCATAGCTATGTTTATAGCAGTACAATTCCTAATGGGCTAGTATTGGAAGTGGGTGATATGTCCATTAACAGATGAATGGATAAACAAAATGTGGTACTCACACACAACAGAGTTGTCCTCTTCAATAAAGAAGAGTAAACTTGAGCAATATTTAGGAAAAAGTTGTACCTTGTGATTACAATGTTAAATGAAATTAATTAAACACACATGCACAAATGCTAGGAAACAAAAATATAAGTAAATAGCAAAGTAAAAGATAGATAATCAGAAAGGGGAGATAAATCTTTCAGAAAAGATTTCAGAAAAGATGTGTAATCATCTCACATACCCATTTTAGGAATATGTCTTTGAATTTGGGGTAGTTCATGTTTTTTAATTCTTTATTTGTTCCAGATGGAAGACTTCTGTCTGAGGGACAGCCAGCTAGGTTTCTTTCCCCAATTTGTGGGTATTCTTTTTACTCTGCTGGTGATTTCTTTAGATGTCCAAAAACTTTTAAGATGATCATGAGATGGAGTGGGGAATGAGTGAGGAGAACAAGGAGATAAAAATAAGAATTAGGACGTGTTATACACATATATTAACTCCTCACAGTTAGCATAATTATTGTGTACTGCAAAAATGTACTACTAGACACAAAAGTCAAAAGAAAAACACAACTACTGGGTGAATCTCAAGGAAATTATGCTGAGTAAAAACATCATATTTCAAAATGTATGTCTTGAATGTTGAATGATGTTGAACATTTTTTCAAATATTTATTTGCTACTTGTATTTTTTTTTCCTCTGAAAAGTGTATATTCAACCCAGATAGTTGTAGATTAGGATTTTAAATTTGAGGGGATATAATTTTTTAAATTCTTTATATGTTATAAATATTAGTCCTTTGTCTGAGGAACAACTGGCTAAAAGCTTTTCCGATTCTATGTGTTGTCCTTTCACTCTGTTGGTAAATTCTTTCACTGTGTGTAAGTTTTTCATTGGATAACATCTCAAATCCTTAATTGGATGATTCTTCATAGTATTTCCTATGTGATTGGGATTTTATTCATGCAATATTTGCTGTTGTCTATGTTTCAAGTGTTCTACCTTCCTCTCAGCAGATTTCATGTTTCTGTTTTAATATTTAGAACTTTGATCAATTTCAATTTTAGTTTAGTGTATGTTGAGAGAAATAGGTCTAGTTTTAATCTTCAATATATCAAAATCCAATTTTTCCAGCAACATTTATTAAAGAGCTTATCTTTTTACCAGTGAATTTGTTTGTCCTCTGTCAAAATTGGCTGAATGCGCTTGCTTTTATGACTTGTTTTTGTCTTTTAGATTCTAAGTTTATTAATTCAGTTGATGTGAATTTATCTCGTTTGAAATTTAATTATATTTTCAAGTATCTTGCTTTTATTATTTTGCCACATTTAAGAAGTTTTCAAAGTTTCTTCAGAAAATAATATATATCTCACATTTTCTTTCTTCTGTTCTTTTGAATCTTCAATATGCATTTTTGGTACATATTTTATTATTATTTTACATATCCATGAGGGTTATTTATTTCTTTTTGTGTTTTTTTCTCTGTTTTGCACAATGTATACATTCCATTGTTTAGTCTTTAGATTCAGAAATGCTTTATTCTGTCATCGCCTGTTAGGGAGTGCGATCAATTAGAATTTTTATTTCTATCATTTTGTTTTCAATTCTACACTGTCCAGTTTTTCCTCATTATAACTTGTATTCTTTGTTCTTATGCTTCTTATTAATAATTTTCTGCCTTTAAAATGCATAAGTGTTTCTTGTACTTTTACTGAAGAGGGTATGACACCTTCATATAATTTCACAGGGCAAACTGAACAGAAGAGACACAGCAGTAGCCCACATTCTGCCAGACTCCCCTAACTGGGACTATTACACTGATGAGGGGCTGTAGGCTCTTCAGTAACACCATCGGGCTTTAACATCAGGGCCCCCTTCTGTAGCTCAATGCCCCACTAACATAACTAAGGTAGTGGCAGTATACCATGGAGCAGATGAGTCTCCTGCTGTATCCCTCTAATATTCATGGGAGCCTATTGAATATATACCCCATTTGACCCTGAGGCACGCAAAAATGCTTGCGCTGCTAACATGGCTTTTGTTTCCCAATCAGCCATTGACATACACAGCAAGCTGCAGAATTTGGAAGGTTTTTCAGGTATAAATATAATCCAGTTGTTAGAAGTGGCTCAGAAAATATTTCATAATAGAGGGGATGCAAAATGAAAGTTTAAGCAGGAGCAGAGGAAGGTGACGTTAGCAGCTTACAAGAAAAAGGTACAGTCAGGAACTAGGGTAAGAGGAAAGAAATTTAAACAGAGAGAAGGTCTTTCCACTCTCCTAAACTCAGAAAAATGTGCCTACTATCGAAAACTGGATTAAATACCCCTAAGTTAATGCAGGCTGATCAGGCCTGCAATCTCCCAAGAAAGTAGATGGTGAGGCTTAAATAAATGAGACAATGAAAATGATTTTAGGGCCCCAGGTGGGACTCTCTCTTACAGCTTCAAAATTCTCTAAGTTTAGTGAAAGACTTCTCCGGGAATCTACTGCAGAGAAAAGGGGCCCTTCAAGCATGAGTGTGGAAAATTGCAAGACAAGGTGAACAGGGAGAAAAGAGAGAACAGGGAAAAAAAGGAAGTGTCTACTATGGAACTGGAGGAAGTCTCAGATGGACAGAATCATGGGTCTCTATGTTTTGGCCCCATGCAACCTGTATTAAAAATCAATGTAGGGGAAAAACCTGTGAGATGTTTGATAGATATTGACTCAGATCTATCAGTAGCTACTCAGCCAGTATCTCCCCTTTTGGGACGGGAAGTATACAAGGGGCCACAGGTCAGACATCAACCTATTTGTTTTGTGAACCACAGTAGGTTCAGCTCGGACATCATGTGGTTAACCACTCCTTCCTGTATATGTGCAACAGTCCTTTCCCCATACTGGGCTGAGATCTTTGTAAACTTAGAGCTCAAGCTAGCTTTACTTTCCAGGGAACCATTTTAACCACAGGAGGAGACTTCTCCTTTGAAGTTCACATTCTGACTGTCATTCTGCCTAGGCAGGAGGGATATCACTTCCTGGATTCTTTTGTTATGGAACAGCCTGCTCTCCCTTCTGGGACCCAAGATTTTCCGATGGTTTGGGGAGAGAAAATCCCCCTAGCCTTGCAGTTTATATGCCCCCAGTGATAGTACAGTTAGGGGGACATGCAAAACCAGTACACCTGAGATGGAACCCAGTGATTATGGAGGCTAGGAAAGAAATTAAACATCATATTCAGAGGTTTCTTGAAATTGGTATACTGAGAGAATGCCAGTCTCTCTGCTTTTTTTTTTTTTTTTTTTGGCAGTACTGGGGATTGAACTCAGGACCCTGCGCTTGCTAGGCAGGCGCTTATTCCACTGAGCTATACCCCCAGCTCCTGCCAGTCTCTCTGAAACATACCATTCCTTCTGGTTCACAAATCTAGGACTACCTAGTATTGCCCTGTCCAGGACTTGTGAGCAGTGAATGCCCATGTTGTAACTGTTTACTCAACTGTACCTAATCCCTATACTTTGTTTACTTTGCTCCTGCCTACCTGAACCTGGTATACTATGTTATACTTGAAAGATGCTTTCTTTTGTATACTTAAGTTTGTGTGTCTCAAGAACTGTTTGCTATCTTCAACAAAGTTGCTCAGATTACCAGATGTGAGAATGCAAGATTGATCAAATTGTTAAAGAAAATGAACATTTAGAAAACATTAGAAATGATAGAGTTTCACTAGACAAGATGAAGTTTTATTGTTTTTGCTGTTTTGTTTTTGTTTATGTTGGTATTTTGCTTTGTTCTTTTTTTTATTATTCTCTTTACCATAAAAAAAATGTTTGCTTTTGAATGAGAAGATCCAGAAGGAGGATGAAAATGTCAATTAACACGGACAAAGTTGCCACAGGGATCTAAGGATTCCACAATCATATTTCAGGAAGCTTTCTCAAGAGATTCAGTGCCTTTTAGTGAAGAAAATGCTGAAATAACTCTCCTTCAGTATGTTGATAACCTTTTGGTGGCAATAGTCAGAAACTATGTCAAGAGGGAATAAAGAGACTATTTGTGGCAGGACAAAGGGTATCAGGTGTCAAGGAAAAAGGACCAAATATCTATGCAGGTTGTGAAGCTTCTTGGATTTGTACTAAAGAGAGGTACCCCTTCACTGTCAACCTCCCGCACCCAGACAGTTCCGGACTTGAGAGAGCCTTCAACTGGAAAAGATCTGAAGGAGTTTTGGGGCATAGTCAGTTACTGTCACTTGTGGATCTCCATCCCTGCAGCCATTGCCAAGCCCCTCCATGAAGGCTTGAAAGGAAGAAACCACATCCCCTTCGAATGGGGCCCTGGGTGCCAGTCAGCTTTGGAGACTTGGAAAGGAAAATTATTAAGTGCTCCTTCTCTGGGATTGCCTGACATCACTAAGCTGCTTTTGCTATTTGTACATGAGAAAGAAGTGACTGTCCAGAGCATTCTAACCCAGCCTTTGTGTCCCTGGAAATGCCTGGAAGCCTAACTATCAAAGAGGCTAGATTATGTGGCAGGTGGATGGCCTTCCTGTCTACATGCTGCTGCAGCCACTGCTATACTAGTAAAATAAGCTGATAAGCTGACTTTGGACCAAAACTTGGAAATCTATTTTTCCCCCGTGCAGTAGAAACCTTGCTGAGGGGTACTGGGGGTAAGTGACTCTTGGATAATAGGCTGTCCCAGCACAAGGAGCAAGTCTGGGGTATTTGCACTCACTATTAAGAGTATACAGGCCCTCAGTCCTGCTACTCTTCTGCCAATGCCCGTGGATCCACCTTAACATGACTGTGTGGAAACAATAGAAACAGTCTACTTGGCCAGTGCTGATCTACAGGACACACCCCTCCAGAGCACTGAACTGACCCTGCTTTTCGATGATAGCAACATGGCAATTGATGGCATTCAGAGGGTGGGAGGAGCAATTGTCACTCTCCAGCAGAGTGTCTCATCTGAGGCTTTGCTCCCTGGAACATCCACACAAAAGGATAAACATTGCTCTTACTTGGGCCTTGGAGTTTATAAAAGAAAAGCAAATGAATGTTTATACTGACTGTCATTACATCTTCACCACTTTGCATTTGCAACGCTCCATCCACCAGGAAAGAGGCCTCCTACCCATGGAATGAAAAGACATTAAAAACTCTCAAGAGACAGTAAACTTATTAGAAGGTATTTTGCTGCCTATTCAGGTACCATATTCTATTGTTTGGGCCATCAGAAAGGTAATTCTCTAGAGGCCTAAGGAAACCATGCAGCCAATCTAGCAGCCAAACAAGCTGATGTTGGAGACTCACACCCCATATGCCAAGTTCTAGTAGCTCCACTTCTCAAACCACCCAGATATTAAAACGCAGGACAGAAGAGGGGCACAAGAGAGGGGGATACAGAACAAAATGGATGGCAAGTTTTGCCAGGAGAAAAGGTGTTTCTTCCAGAGGCCATGGGACATTTGTGATCCAGCAACTGCACAGTCATACTCACTTGATAAAGACAGGCATGTCAGAGCTGCTTGGTCATCCCTTCTATAGCTCTAGATTTTGGACCTTATGCCCTTCTGTGGCAACGATGTGTGCTGCTTACGCTCACAACAACCCCGTTTCTTATCCAGAGAAATTTCCTGGAGTTCACAAACAAGGAACACTGCCTGTTGAGTACTACAAGGTTGACTTCAAAGAAATCAAACCCACCAATGGAAACAAGAAGTATCTGTTGGTTCTCATTTGCACCTATCTGAGTCCACACGAGATCTGAGACATCTAGAAAGGTGCAAAAAGCTCTGATGAGTTGATCATTCCCTGGTATGGGCTCATCATGAGGGTAGGTTCAGATATTGGACCTGATTTTGTGGGTTGAGTGGTTCAGAGCCTCTCTGAAGCTTTTGGGCTGAAGTGGAAGCTATGCATAGCCTATTGGCTGCAGAGTTGTGGCCAGGTGAAAAGACAAAATCGAGCTTTAAAACCACCCTAGCCAAGTTTTTCCAAGAGACTGGGACAAACTGTGTAGCTATGCTTCCATTGGCCCTGCTGCAATCTCATGGCACCCCATACCAGGATAGGATCACTCCATTCAAGATAATGTTTGGGAGGCCTCCTCCACTTCTTCCCATTTTAGAAGGATTACAGGAAGTAGGGACTTGAGACCTGTACCAACAACTGAAGGCTTTGAAAAGGGCTCTAATGGAACTCCAGAGGGTAGTGTTAAAGTAGCATCTTGCTCCAATTCATTCTCATGTTCATTCTTTTAAACTGGGAGGCAAAGTGTTAATTAAAATCTAGAGGGATGATCCACTCCAGCTGAAGTGGGTGGGCCACATGATATATAGTCTTGACTATGCCTACTGCTCTTAAAATTACAAGTTGTGCTTCATGGATTCACCATTTCTGAGTCAAGAAGTGGGGACTGGAACTCCATAAAGAATCAACTCAGCCTGTGCTACCACCTGCTCCTGAGACAGACCCCTATCCATCCCCTACCAGAGCATCACTCGCCATGATGTTCTCAAAGACTACTACAAAAATCAGCTGCAACCGAATCAACACAATGACTCCCTTAGCCACCCTGATAACAGTTCTCCTGGTGTGAACAGCCTCGGTAATGACTGGATCCCAGATAAAAACAGACTGTCTGGATAGACTTGGGGTAAACCTTTGTAACTGCACCATTGTACACCCCCAAGTGGACTCTGTTCACCTTCAGTGAGCTAAGCTGACTTCACTATGTCTCCTGTGTGACCAGCAAAATGTTGAATTCATAATTCCCATATGTAAGCTCTGAAATCCCCACTTGACAGGACAAAGCTGATCCTGGGAATCACCTTCTCTTCTTGTAAGATCCAGAAAAAAGCCATCAGTGGGATGAACTTGGCATAGATTTAATAAGATGGGGACTACATATGTGTCTAAAAATCACTGGGGGAAGATGTAATAATGAAAAGAAGGTATACTGTTTACACTCTAGTATGGCCAGCACTGTATGATGGGCATGTGACATGAGCCAGGACTCATGATCCAGACTGCTGAACCCACTGGTGGGCCCAGAATGATAGCTACGTCCAGGTTTATAGGGAAGAAAGAGCTGGCTGTAACACAGGGTAATCAGCTGTTTTCTGTTTACAGGTCAAGATAATCCTAAAGTGCATTAATGACCCTGCCTGGGCAATAGGGCTGTCCTAGAGAGTTTGTATGCATGTATGGATGTTAGGATCATGGAAGGACCTAGATATCCTCATATACATAAACAGAGGCCACTTCCAGAAGGTCAGATCCTCCTTTTCCTTCCCTCTACCACAAGTGGCACCAATCTGACACCCCCACCCGAAAGGTCCTACTTGATACTCTAAAAGGCAATGTTTTATGTCCAGGATGCCATCCAAGCAGATGGAGAAAAAATGAGTGCCTAATCGGGAATATACCAGATGCTTGATGAAACTCATTATTTTCTCAATGAGTCTAACCCTGTCTTAGCTGGGAGCTGTTAGATGTGTGTAGCATCAAGTCCACCATTTTATGAGACAATACCCTTCTTAAAGGAAATTATCCCTAGTCAAACTCTCTGCACTCCAGAATAGGAAAAGCTGTTGCCTCTTTTATTGATAGAAACTGTTTATGGACAGGGATTTTGTGTGGGAGATTGACACAACCAGGTTCCTTGCAACCAAATTGTACCACAAAACTCTGCTTACAGAGCACCATGGGGTGCTGACTGTGGTAAGTATAGCAGCATCCCTGGGGTGGGCACTGGGGCAACAGCCTATTCAGAAACAGTGCTCAGAATGTTCAGCAAGTTGACCCACAGCACAGAACAAAGTATGACAGGGGTTCAAAGTGTGGCCAGTGTTATGGTTTGTGTCTAGACATCCCCCCAAAACCCCATGCAATCATGGCGGAGGTTTCTAAAATTCGTGACCGATTCATAGTCCAGTGCTGGGATTAAAGTGAGTGTTACACCCGCCCTGGGACGGGAAGGCTGCAGACAACATAAGGGAGGGCGAGAGGCTGCTGCTCCTCCTCCTTTTTTGCTTTCTGCTTTTGCTGTGTTCAGCCGCCATGAACTGTTGCCCCTCTGCCGTGTACCGCTGTGTCCTGGAGCCAGCTGAATGTGAAAGAGGCTTTCTTTCTGCTCCGTCCTTTCTGCTTTTGCTGTCTTCTGCCACCATGAACTGCTGCCCTCTGCCATGTGCCACCCTGCCTTGGACTCAGTTGAATATGGATTAAAACCTCCATAACTTTGAGGTAAGTAAACCTTTCCTTCTTTAATTTGGGATGTCAGGTATTTTGTCCCAACAATGAGAGAAAAATAACCAAGACAGAATTTAGTACCAAAGGAGTGATGTCATTGCTATGATTATGCTTGACCATGTGATTCAAGAGCCTTTGGAAATGGCTTATGGGAAGAGTTTGGAAAGGTTTGGAGATTTCATCTGTAAGAGAAGTACTAGAATGCCTTTGACTGTACTGTATGGCTGATTCTGTTCACAGCTCAGAAACCTAGAAGGCTGATAGAAAGTCTGCTGGTAAAGAACTAGTTCAGGAGGTTTCTGCTGGGAAGGATGACAGCATGGGTTTTTAGACTGTAGATGATGTGTGTCATGGCTTGGCAGAAAGTTTGTCTGCATTTTTCTCATGTCCAGAGACTTTGCCTGAGACTGGATTAAGGGTAGTGCACTGATTCATCTGGCAAAAGAAATTTTAAGGTAGTCAAATGTTGGGACAGTGCCATGGCTATGGCTGGGAGATTTTAGCCAGATTTATATTGAGAATTAAGAGCGAAAAGCCCAGCAGGATGATTTAAAATGTTGTGAATTTGGCCAGAAAGTATGCTCCAGCAAAGCTGTGTATTACAGAGATAGAGCTGAGAAGATCTTGACTGCTGAGAAGGAACAAGGCAACATACAAAAGGCCTGAGGACATCACAAGAAGCACCAAGTCTCCATCGTTTGCAGCCTCAAAACTGCAAAGATGAAAGACTTCGCTGTGAGAAGAAACCACAGAGCACCATGTTCCAGGATGGCAGCAGGAAAAACTGTGTTCCAGAAGGGAGGTGTAGGCCACTCCAGGTACCAAAATGGCAGTGGTATAGAGAATTTTTTCCTTATAATCAGGTCAAGGGTGCCTAGTGATCCGGACACTGGACCCTGACAGCTAAGGGAGAAGAAAGCTTGGTTCCTGCTCCAGGTGGCAGCAAACCTTGGCATCATCCACGTGGCACTGGTTTTAGGTGCATACAGAATGTAAGAGTTCTGAGGTTAAGAAGCCTTCCACCTACATTTCAGAAGCCTGGGCGACCAGGCAGTGTGTCTCTGAGAGGGTAGTTTGTGAAGTTGTGAATGTGAAAACTTAAGTGCAGTGATGGCCTCAGAAGTTTGGGGGAGAAGCTAGAAATGTGGATCACCTAAGGAAAGCTGCAAAGAGGGAGCAAAGCTGATTTAAGAGAGAAGACATGGGAGCCGCAACCACGAGAAGTACCATGGGGTGGTGTCACTGAAGCCGTTTGTAGCTCACAATGTAGCACAGATTGCTTCAGATGCTGGACATGGAACACAGGACACGTTAGCCTTGCTTGATTTTGGACTTGTTTGGATCTCAATGCTTTGTATCCTCCTGTTTGTGACTTTTGGGATGGTAACGTTTATCTTTTTGTTGTTTTTTGTCTTTTTCAGACAGGGTCTCACTATGCAGTTCAGGATGGTCTTCAATTCACTTTGTAGCCCAGGCTGGCCTTGAACTCACAAGGATCCTTCTGCTTCAGCCTCCCAAGTGCTGGGATTACAGGCGTGTGCCACCACGCCTGACTTATTTTATACCATTGAATGTGGGAAGTGTTTAACTTTTTATTTGTACATCGTCTCAGAGATGAGTTTCCCTTAGATCTTGGGGGAGACTTGCAACTTGGACCAGTGCTGAAACTGTTAAGACATTGGCAACCTTTAGAGATGGACAAAGAAGTCTTTTGCATGAAGGGATATGCCTGAGTCTTTACTGGACAAGGGGTAGAATATTATGGCTGTGTCTTGATGTCCCCTTCGAAGCCTCATGCAGTCATGGGGTGGGCTTCTAGAGGTTTTGCGTGATTCTTTTGCCAATGCTGGCATCATGCATGTGAGTGATGCACATGCCCTGTGGTGCATGGACTGCATACAGTGTAAGGGAGGGAAAGGGATGCCGCTCTTCCCCTTTGCTCTTGTTGCTTTTGGTCTCTTCCATCACCATGAACAGCTACCCTCTGCCATGTGCCACTCTGCTTGGATCCAGGTGAATATGGACTGAAACCTCCAAAACTGTGAGCAAATAAACTTTTCCTTCCTTCATTCTGGGCTTCAGCTATTTTATCTCAGCAATGAGAGAAAAGTAACTAAGACAGAATTTGGTAACAGTTTTGCCACGGTTTGGAGGCTGTTGCAAGGGGAACAATAATACAGAACACAGCACTAATGACCATGTGTCTCTCAGCCTTGATCTGAGAATGAATAACTTAAAGTCTCCGTTTTTCTATCGGAATTGCTTTCAAGAAAAGTGTGTATGACACTTTTCCTTTATTAGTATGGATTTATGCGACTCTTTCCTAAATTTGTCCTTTCTTTTACCATGTAGTAACTGTTTCAATCCAGATTTTATATCAGATTACAGATTTTACTTCACCTATATTATATTCTATTAGAAAGTACAAAAGATAATAATGGTTTTTTGCTCATTTTTGTCATTACAGTTATGAAATATAAATTGTGGCTCATTGGGAACTAAATTAATGATCAATTTATCATTGCAGCAAATTCCACACAGATCACTTAAAATATGCAATTTAAATAGCAGAGATAATAATGAAATGCTAATTTTAATTCTAAAGGTCTGAGCTGTTGATAAGCCAATGAATTTGTAAATTGTGAAATTTGTAGCATTCTAAGGAGAAAAATATATAAACTGTACCATATGTGGTTTGTTAAAAAATCAAAAATACATCCAGAAATACCTACCTTGTGGAAACAACAATTTTTGTTTGTTAAAATGCATAAGCCATGTCTTAAAAAGTCAGCATTGTTTCCTTCTTGATTTGGACTACTCAGAGAAGGAGGAATCACTACCACTTCACAGGGGGTCAGTTATTGCATGGGGAAGGAACAACCATGATTACCTGTCAAAGTCCTCATTTACCTCTCATGTTCTGTTACAGAGTTATGTAAACTGCTTATAGGGAGTATAAAAATACATAAATAATACATACACGTTTCTTGAGAATATTTGCTCTATACCCAGTATAGTGAGATGTCCAGAACAATACTGATAAGTCCATGTGTAGTGTTGTTTTTTTAACTACAATCTGCAGTCTTGATAGGTGGTAATGCCTCCTGAAGATAGTTTGCATGGAATTTGCTTTAAATTGATGTATTCTATGTATCCCGTTTAGTCTACAACTTCTCAATTCATTTCTGAAAAGCTTTCCCTTTAATAAGTTATTTAAAGATAATACAGGGAAGTTTAGAGTAAGAAACATTGGAGAGTTGAGTACTGGAGATCAAGAACCGCTCCTGTCTGTTTTCTGGATCCGTAAGTAGAAAAGCGGATGTCTGAGGAAAGGGGAAAAAAGTGATTAAAAATATATGACGCAATACTCAGTGACCTGTAGCTCAATATTAGGTAGGTTCACATATTCACTACTGCAATTCCAAAAGGAAAGATGAAAAACAGAACAAAAATAGCTTTAATACATGTAAAAAATTTCAAGATGTCACAAAATGATCAAGTCTATAAAGCTTAATAGACTTCAAGCAAGACAAACATCAATAACTACACAAAGAAACATTTTGAAAGAAATTCTGAAACATAAGATAATGAGAAAATATTAAAACATATAGAAGAGACATTAAATATAAGAAAATAATTCTCATTTAAAAATGTCATCCAGAACTAATACAATAACTCAGTAAAAGCAATGAAGGAATAGTGCTAAGTAGGAAATCAGAATATGTTCTTTAAAATATAAAATGCAGAAATACGCAAAATATCACTCTGTAAAATACAATGAAGATGAAAAATTATTTGTCAATAACTTTCAAAAGTATGGGTAAAAGAGAAATATTTTTATACTTCAGAAGACTAAAACAAATTTTTTTAAAGTCCTCCATTATAGGAAATGCTAAACCAAAGTATTTTTATTGAAAATCTATGCTAGAGAACTACTTGAATTTGTAAGACTGAGGAATGTAATTCAAAATGGTTAATATAATTGTATATTCAAAGCTCTCATTATTTCTTAATACTTTAAAGTACATCTGACTAGCTAAGGTAATAATAATACTATTATTCATCCTTTTGACAAAAGTAAAATATTTGAGCAAATACAATAAGAAAGAGGGTCAACGAAAATAATATGTATGTTTAGAGAGACTGTGAATTCTAAACAGAATAAAAATTAAGAATCACTATCATAAGTTTTAGAGAAATTATTTTATAAAATATAAATAAAATGGGTAAAAAAATTTCAAAACTAAGAAATGAAATTGCATGATCATTTTAAGATAGTTAAATAAGTTTATGTAAAATAGGAAAGGAAGAAGGAAAAGAAAAAAATGTCAAACAAGTGACAATTAAAAAGCAAAATGAGACTTGAATCTTAATAACAAATTAATTGCAATAAAATACTATTTTGCAAATCGTACTATATGGATTTAAGAAGAAAAGCGAAGCCAAGCATGGTGGACAGGATCATTATTCCTGCACTTTGAGGGCTGAGGGGGGAGGAGCATTGAGAGTTTGAGGCCAATCTAGGCTACAAAATTAGTTCAAAACCAGCCTGAACTGCACAGTGAGACCCTGTCTCAAAAGACAAAAAAAGAAAAAAAAAAGGAGAAGAAGAAGAAGAAGAAGAAAAGTGACAAAAACAGAATAGGGAGAATAATAGTATATAATTGGCCTAGATCTCAATCATTAATAAAACACATTCAGAGGTTATTATAGCTCAAAATTATAGTGGTAATTAAATATTTAATTAAAACAAAGCATAATTAAATGCACTGTTAATAAAACCATAAATGTTTAAAAGATACAGACTTAGAGAATAAAACTAATTTTAAAGAAATTATATTGATGTGAGTTTGGTTATTATTATATTTGTGTGAAATTTGATTTCATATTATATATAGAAAATATTTGAGCCACACAGACATAAAATGAAAGCAGTGTACTGTATATTTATTTACTTAAGAAGACTTAACAGCATGGTACAAGATTAAAAAAAGAAATTTTATGGTAAAAGATAAGCTTTTCTTATGCTACTTATAAAAATTTAGTTTTTCATAGTTGAAAGCAACCAGTGAGTTCTCAGTAAAAGACTGAAGGAAATTTTTATCCCATTTAGTTATTATTTACTGGTATACGATAGCTTGAAAGGCAATGCAGCAGTAAAGGCACTGAATTATTATTACAGCTGTAAAATAAACTGGCATAAGAAAAGTGAGGAGCAAATTAAAAAACTAGTTAAGCTGAGGTAATTGATTGAACAAGTTAACAGTACTATGGCTTGGCAGGTTATGTGTGCAAAATTTAGGGAACAGTCAAAGCAGAGGTTCCGATCTAAAATTGGTGTGAATCATGAAGGCACTCGGCAAGTGAAAATGTTCAAAAATGAAAGATATTTTCCGTTTGTGCCTTAGATATCTCAAGGGTGTGTTCTTATCCCAGGGCAGGGGAAATAGTTTTGCACTTTGGGTTTTGGTGTTTTTTGTGTAGAATAGACCTTGCAAATATCACGGGGAAAGCAGAAGAGGGATTGGAAGAGAAGTAAAGTAGATGTCTTAGTAGAAATGGAGGTAGACAGTCGAAAGCGCTCATATTAAAGGATAAATGGGCTGACAACGGATTATTCAGTTACACTGATAAAACTGTGGGAAAAATAAAAACGTGATTAATTCCGTTTGTAATAATGAAAAAATTATTTTAAATTTTAATAAATAATACTAAGGTAAGAAGCATAAACTTACAAACTGGTAGATATATCAGTTGTGCTAGAAAGTCTCAAGAAGGTTCTTTAGAATGTTATGAACATGGGTTTTATTTTATTTTAAAGAGAATAAAAAATGATAAAAACAATAAAATAACACAAAATTTCAAAACAAGATGACAGGATGTTAACAACGGTCATTGTATTGCATGTTACTATTTTCAAGTAATTGCTCATATTACCAGATATAGGCATGCAAGATTGATCAAACAATGTTAGCACTAATGGTTTTTTTCAATAAACTGATAGAAATTAGTAGTACAACTAGAGACTATACTTAGAAGTGACATAAATCAGTCATCTATGTAAACATTGTATTGTCTCCCTAGTGTAAGAACCTGGAAGAAAGAAATCCAAAAGGTATAACAGATATTGTGAAAGGGAAAGGAACTATTCCAAAGGAAAATTCATGGACTTGAAAAGCCTCATAATAACAAGAAATAATGTAAAAAATATGTCTCATTAGCACCAAGTATAACATGAAAGCAAGAGAGATTTCTAATGCTTAGTAAAGGAAAAAATATATTCACATTTACTTATTTATTTTGATACTGGGAACTGAAGTCAGGATCCTGCGCTTGCCAGGAAGGCACTGTGCCACTGAGCTATATCTCTCATAAGACATTCACTTTAAATAAAGTATTGAAGTTCTTGCTTCCCAATATCTAGATTTGGAAAGAAAACACAATGATTGTTTCAAGTTAGTAATATTAAACGTACTGAAAGTCAAAAGAATTTTTTTTTACGTATCTGGTTAAAGAGCTTTGCAATCATTCATTGCACCCCATAATGGGGATTTTTCATGGAGGCATTTGAAATTGTAGATTTTTAAATTCAAGCATATTTTATAATTTTTTACCTCAACTATATATATATATGTGTGTGTGTGTGTATATACACACATATACATACATATGTGTGCGTGTGTGTGTATATATACATATATATACATATGTGTGCGTGCGTGTGTGTATGTATGTATGTATGTATATATATATATATACATATGTGTGCGTGTGTGTGTGTGTGTATATATATATATATAAGAGTGAGAGAAGAAAAGAGTGACAGAGAGAGGAACGGCGGGAGACACGGCAGTAAACGCATGCAAAGAGTATCAAACATGGAGAATTTCATAATAATTGAATTCATTTACCCACTATATCATAATTCATAATTTTACGTTCGTGTGTCTGCATTACCAACAAGCCTATATATAAACTCAATGTATGTATGACTTTAATGAGACAGTTACTGAAAAATATCTGCCATAGAAATGAACAAGGTCTTTTACACTTTAGCAAGGTTAGGAGCATAAACAATTTTGATGAATCGTACCACATGCTTTGAATATAAAAGTGACCACGGTAAGTGGTAATTCAAATTCTTTTTACAAAATACAAAGCAACATGACTGTGAATAAATTAGTAGAAGAGAAGCAGTGAGCTTTAGAGGTGTCTCTTCCAGACAAGTGATCGATACACTAATAGAGAGACGGACAGATGACGATGATAGACAGACACGCGCATTTTTCTCCATTAATCTTTACAGGACGTATTATCTAACAACGGGAGGAAAGTTTTTCTTATTTCCAAGAATTATAAATAGTATGTTAGGAAACCAAATTCAGCAATCTTTTAAAAGATCAAAACATCATTACGAAGTTATTGTCTTTCTGCAGAAAGTGAAATGGGTTATTGTTTTTCAAATCTGTCACTGCATTTAGCACGTTAACTGAGAACATACAGGTCATAACCATCTCAAGAGAATACAAGAAAACCATCTGGTAAAATTCAAACTTTTGAATAAACTGTGGAACATTAGTGGTGTCCCTTCACGTGATATTTACACAAACTGCCCTATCACCCTCTGTAATGGGGGGCACTGAGAGGGTTCTCATCTTAAGATTAAGAACGTGAGGATGGGTGTTTTCTGTTATTCAGTAGTGTATTGACAAGGGAAAATAAAGAAGAAAAACGCAATACAATACATCCAAATAACCAGAACACGTACTGGCATTGCACTACCTAAGGACAAATTCAAACTATATCACTGATAAATTCACATATAGGAAATATGTTGTGTTGCAGTATACAAAGTAAACACACAAAACTGTGAATCTCCAAGTAGCATAACAAGAAAATGGCCTTTAAAAGATTCCATTTATAGGAATAAGAACTGCTGTATATCTCGGCATAATTTGAATGGAATTTTTACCAATATATCCACCCCTGCCAACAAACATGCAGGAAATATTACTGAACCTTTTTAAGATATTTCAAAATATTGTTTAAAAATCATGATATAATTATAGAACTCATTGCTTCATGGTGGTTACTTTTCTTAAAGTGTTATAGAGTCAAAGCACTAATAGTGAAATTTCCAAGATATTTTTAATGAAAACCGACAAGCAAACTCAGAAGTGTGTATTCAGTGAAAGGGTAGAAGAAGAGACGCGGCTCTCTAGAGAACACGAATAAATCATAGATCTAACCTCACATGTCGCAAAACATGCTCGAGTTTGCTGTTATGTCAGTAAACAAGACATCCGCACTCAGGAGGAAGTTTAGAAACCGGCTAGATATGCTAACGATGTAATCCAGCATCCTGAGAAATGAAGACATTTTCAATAAGCAGTATGAAGTTATTTGGAAAATCATATGAAAATAAAATTGACTGTCTCACAAAATATATTCAAATGAAGTCCAAAAGAAAAGGTTTATAATACTGAAGAGTAGAATATCTTTACAACTTAGAGTAGAAAGAAAATTATTTTCAAGAGATGAAAAAAGTACTACGCAAAAATTAAACTGAACATAGAAATTAATGAAAACAGCTCACCAAAAACTCATCTAGATGGAACAAGACATTTGCAGCAGCGATATCTAAGAAAGAAATTATATTCAGAATACATAAAGAATTTCTATGAATGGATAAGAAAATAGAACATCAAAACCCCAATATAAATATAAACAAAATATTTAGAAGTTGTATGTAGCTCTCTCTCTATCTGTCTCTCTCTCTCTCTCTCTCTCTCTCTCTCACACACACACACACACACACACACACACATCAAATCTGTAGGTAT
This sequence comes from Dinomys branickii, assembly GCA_004027595.1. Lineage (NCBI taxonomy): Eukaryota > Metazoa > Chordata > Mammalia > Rodentia > Dinomyidae > Dinomys > Dinomys branickii. The sequence goes on from PVLD010000480.1 coordinate 86,237, forward strand.
GACTACTTTCCTTCTCAAAAGTTTGAAAGAGGAAATAAAATTTAAAATATCACCTTTAAAATGAAAAGATTCGTATTTTTTGGTTTAGACTACTTCAAATTGTTTATAATAGGCCTCTCATTATAAATGATTTTAAAAGTTTTATTTTCAGAGTTACATTTTACAAGTTTACATGTAAAGACCTTACTATGTCTCACTATTTAAATAATTTTAGAAAATGTAAGTAGTTCAAGTATTACTAGGAGCTGGGCTTGGTGGTGCATAACCATAATCCCAGCACTCAGGAGGCTGAGGCAGGTGGATCCTTGCAAGTTTGAGGCTACAAAGTGAGCTCGAGGCCAGCCTGAACTGACCCTGCCTCAAAAAAATAATACTAGTTAGGTGATTGAAATTCGGGGTATTTTAAGTTTATACAGTATCAACTCTATTATGCCAGTCTCAGTTCTTAATTATTTGTATCATTCAAAATCATTGACATTAAAGAAAGCATGTGTATTTAAATAAATCAATTCATAGGAGAACATAAAAATGTAAAAATCATTCCTGACATTTTACATACAAGGAGATTACCACATAAGCCACAAAATTCAGTTTTTATATACCGTTCCAGTTTTTCTGTTTATACATTTTATTTATGCTAAAAGATATTTTATTACATTCTAGGGGGGAAAAGATTAGATTAACAAGTTTTATTCAGGTACACTTTGTCAAATCTTCCCACAAGTGATACTTTATTAATCTATGTCCTAATTACCAACAGTTAAGAATTCTTGGTGGAACACAGTTTTGAGTTTGCACAATAATTTTGAAAATCAGAGTACTACAAATTCTTGCAAGAAAGCTCTTGGTCTTGTTTACATTAGCCTGACAACAGCTGCTTTCCCTGTACAACAAAATTCCACATATGAAATTTTAGACCCATTAATGTGAGAACAACTGAAAAATAAGGAGGAAAAACATCCAGAGCCACTAGAGGATATTAGCTACTTTAAAAAATGAATTGCAGTTGACTTTTTATTATTTGTCTGTTAATGATCAAAAATACAAATAATTCATCAATCCCTCAATGACTAATGTGTGCCTTGCACAATTAATTTTCAAAAATATGTTTTAGAAGATCATTATTCAATAAATTAAAACTAACATGGAAGTGTTTGGAAGTTAAAAAACTAAATTTGTCATTCTTCAAAGTGTTTTGATTCATATTACATAACATATTTGAAAACTAACTAATTCAGAAACCCAAGAACTAAAGTACTTGATTCAAAGGATATACAAAATTAAAAGTGCGAAAGAAGAAAAAGTGACATAATTATCTTTTAAAATGAGTCTAAATGAAAAGTTACAGCATCCAGTGCTAATTCCCTACTATCCTCTCTACAATTTTGTATTTCCTTTATTGTTTTTGTGTCATTCTGATTTATATGTCTCCATTCTTTTGTCTTTGAAATAAAAAAAGAAAAGATAAACAGCACAGAACATACCTAAGTTTTAAAAGCTTGCAATTGCAGGCAATGAGTCCATCCTACATCTATTATTTTGGTTTTTGCTTTATGCTTTTTACGTAATAGATGGTTTAAAAGAATTTTTAAAAATAAACAGGAGAAGTAGTTTAAAGCAGGATGTCCATTGTAGATTCTCATAACCTGCACCTCACTGCATTTTCTTGATGTATAGAATTGTGCATTTTTTTTCATTTCACCTTCACTCAAAGTTGAGTATACATTAGCAGCACCTACAATGGGTCATCTGATACTTCGCACTCTGAAAAGTTGCTCCTGCTGCTCATCAAAGAACCGAGTATCAGGAACCAGTGACCTTAGAGGCTCCTGAAGAGGTTGTGTGCAGTCATTTCTAAATCAAATCAGTACATGCAATTGCAGTGAGGAAGAAAGCACTAACACATCTCCAGAAGAAAAGAAGAACTGACATAAATTCCTTAAGCCATTTTAGATTCAATTTTTATAGCCAACCCCCCATTCTATTCTTCTAGTTATAAGCTTATCATTGTTCATTTAAATTATAGGCTACCATTGAAAGCTTAAATATAATGCAAAAATCTAAACACACACACAAGGGAGAATTAGAATAAAATAGGTTATCTAAAAGTAAGATAAAAATAAAATAATTTATTGTCAGAAAGCTATGAAGGGAGCAGAATGTTCACTAACCATTTTTTATCTGTCTGTTTGACTAATTGATTATACCTTTGAAACACTGCCTTCCTGAAAGATATCTATTTTCACTTCACATGATGATTTAGAGCATTGACAGCATACAAACACCATTCTACCATAAGTATTCAAAGTTTCTTAGAATTTCAGTTTGCTCGATATTCAATGCTCATCATCTCTGTGAATATTTAAGCTTATTGTTTTGAGAGACTGGGATATGTCAACAGTATTTACTGTTTTAATTATCTGATAGATTACACATGATTAAGCATTTTCTAGTAATTTTGCATGACAACCTATTGTATTACATGAGTTTAGTCTAATTTTAAACTATATATTAATGATGAAAACCATCACGAAGAAATCCAAGCTCAAACTCAAGTCATTTCAGTAAGCAAAATATGTGTGTCTAGGCATGTTTGGAAGGTTCACGGATAGGCAGGGCTCGGGGTCCCCTTACAAGAATGATAACTCCCTCCAAGTATTATAAGATGTGTTTCCACTTGTTTGTGCTGTGGATCAGCCTATGCAGTGGTACATTCTAGAGGATTATTCCTGAGCCTATGTCAACTGTGTACTCAAGGAAATCTTGGCATTTATCAGTCAAGGTTCATGTTTGTTAAAAATAGTAGGGGTTGTACTTACACCCAGTGAAAAGTGCTCAAGGATGTTGCTTGCTATTTCTCAATGCATAAAACAAGCACCCACAACAAATTTCAATAGGGTCACTTTTAATAAACATTATTTAGAGAGATCTAAGCTCTAAGGTCAAATCAATAGGATGTTTTTTTCATGAAGGCTAGGATTGAATCTAATATATAATAAACTGATGAATAACTTTGTGGTACAGCACATGCATAGAGTTATCCAGTGAACCCAGAGTAAAAAGAGTAAACAAAACTCAGGTTAGTAATAAAGTCTTAATTTTTGTTTTATGCATGCTTAGGAATTGCACAGGAATGCAACTGAGGTCTCACTATAAAGTGGAACATTCAATTCTGGTTATAAATCTTTTCTGCTACTTTTTATCTTGAAATAATACAAGAAACAAGTAAGAATGTTACAACCTATCTTTGAGCTTTATATCTGCTAAACTCATTTTCTAATCTACTAGATACTGGGCTTTTAAAGAAAGAGATTGTGTCCTTTTTCTTTCATTACTCAGGATGGATCCTTGCACATTGTAGTGACATCATAATTACTTCTGATACAGAAAATCATAATTTTATCACTAAGCTTCTTTACAGATTGAAGTATATAAATTGTTCATATTTTCATATTGAATTTATCCCACATAAAATTGTCTCAATTCTAAAATTTGGTGGAAAATAATTTTTTAATGTTCAATGTCTTTAGATATGGCCAGTCCATAGTATTATCATACAAATTCTTCTCCTGGAGAGAGTTGTGTTCTTGACAATTTTATCTTCCATCTAGTGTGAAATTGTGAAATAAATGATTTTTGCATTATTTTCTTCTATTGATTGATTACATTGATTATTCTGGATCTTTACAATGCCATGATAAAAGGTTATCTGATAAAATGTTTCTTTAGATCAAGTTTCTTGGCTATGCTCATATTACTAGTTTAAAATAGAGCTGGAAAATAAAATAAAATAAAATAAGAAAAAATAAAATAGATCTGGGTGTGGTGGTGGTACACGCCTGTAACCCCAGCACTGTGGGAAGCTTAGACAGGAGACTTGCCTATAGAGTTTAGTAATTTAGCAACTCAGTCTCAAAAAAAAAAAAAGCACTGGAAGGCTCAGAGCACACACCCTGGATTTAACAACCAGTCTCCCCTCCCACCAAAAAAAAAAAAAATTCTCAGAGATGAATGTTATGTCTAGGGGGTTATTTTTGTCTCAAAATAAAACACTCTCGAACATCCAATCTTTAACCATTCATTTAGCTCAAGTTTCTGTAGGTTATTGTTTTTCACATTTAGACTGATTCAACAAACTGTGATGAAATTTGGTGAAGTAATCTTCATCTGTTGTTTAGGCAGAGGTGTGCGTAACATAAAATGGTTTTGGTAATCTGCCTGCAAGAGTAAAAGCTGTTGCTTGACCCAGCAGCTACCGTTTGATCACTCGTTTGTTGTCCATCTCTCTAGCCTAAAGCTCCTCATTCAGCAGTTACGCTACAAAAGAGTGAAGGAGTCCAAGCACAGACATGAAAGAACTTGAAAGTTTCTAATCATTCGAATTTTTCACATCTTCCACTGGTTAATGAATATTGAAGTCAGTTTGGAAGAAAACTACCAGTCAGAAAAGACAAGAACTGTCTAAGAAACCAAGGATAAGAGATTGAAAATACTAAATCAACCATCTTGTAAATACATTTGCTTCAGTGATTCATGAATCCCTTACACATATTTACTCCCAATATTTCCAAATGCTTCACAAGATCATGACATCAAGCTCTAAGTCAGCACTGCATGCTCTGCAAGTGTATGCAGAGTTGGGTTTTGGCTTATATCTCCTATTGATTCACAGGCAACCAATTCATATGCAATGATGGTGTGTGATACAGTAATAATAATAGTCTCTTCCATTTAAATATAGGGAGAAAGGAAGTACATCGTAGTCACTGCTGCACATCAATCTTGAAATCTCGTCAATCTTAACTAACCTTGCAATCCTAGACTTATAGGCTATTTCCTGATGAAGATGACATTCTACCCCCGATACAGTACCCTATCTCTTGCTATCAGTGGACTTTTGTCCTATGATATAAATTTTCATTTTCATAAAAATAATTATAGCCCAATATCTTTCTCAACTTCCTTTCTGGATATAAGATGCCAGAACCTTAAAGTCATTGCATTTTTCACTTGAGCTTTCTCTAAAGATGATTGTTTTTACTGCAAGTTGTAATAGCCATATCCACAGTTGTATCTGAGAAGACTTCCCTAAACTTAAGTATGTGAAGCCACCTGCTAAAATTATAAGTGATTTTATTTAGCAAAGGGGCAACAACATAAACCATTCACCACACTTAACATTTTTTGTCTTTAATCATGCTATTTCTTTTCTTTTAGTCCTAAGGCTCTCTCTTGCTTTAATTTATTTTTTGTAAATTTTAGGATATAGAATTTATGAAATGATTAATTTCTAAAATAAGAAAGCTCTGGATAATCCATGTTCTTTCCATGATATGTTTGTTTAGAGAATGTATTTTTTACCTTAGTTCACTTTTTTCTTTCAGTTTATGATATCAAGTAATATTTCAAAATGTGTACCTGAATATTTTCTGCCAAAAGTTCACAGCTCATTATATGCCCTGCCATGTTTGAGGATACTGTAATTATTGCTTCAGTTATTTCATTATTATGTAATGTAAATCGCCATTCCCAGAATGCTCTAACAGCTTCCTCACAAATTCAAGTCAAAATGGAGGCAAAATATTCCATGCTATTTCATTTACTTTTGTAACAATTATCTATCATGTTATAAAGAGCCATTTCTAAACAGTATATAAAATCAAAGAAAACATATTAATTTTGCTGACATTTCTGTGGGTTGGCTACATATAATTTATGTTAATTGTGTTGTTATGCAATTTAATAAGAGAAAATTCAATGAAATGTATACATATGTGTGTGTGTGGATTTTCTTTTTTTTTTTTTTTTTGGCGGTACTGGGGATCGAACTCAGGACTCTGCGCTTGCTAGGCAAGCACTTATTCCACTGAGCTATATCCCCAGCCCCTGGATTTTCAATTTTTATATACATATAACATATACACCTATGTATTGGATCTGAGAATGCACTGAAAGACATCAAGTGATAGCTTAATTTGTTTCAATGTGATCAAGGTTATCAGATAACCTATGGTTTAGAGAAAGAAAAACTCTAACATAATCCTTATGATTATATAAGGTATTATTATGCAGATATGTGAAGAGGAACAAACAAGTTTTCAGTTAATATAGAGATCTTATTTTAGTTCAGGCTGTTCCATAGTGCCATAGACCAGCATGCAAACAACAGGAATTTATTTTTCATGGTTCTGGGGGCTGGATATCAAATACTGCAGTGCCAGCACGAACAGACTGATGAGCATCAGCTTTGTGTGGTAGACTGTCAATTTGTCCTTTATTCTCATGGGGCAGGAAAATAATTAACTAAATACATGACCTTTTCTGATAAGAGTATTAATACAATATGGGAAGGTTCTGCCCCATCTTTCTTCCCAAAGGATCTGCCTCCAAATACCGTCCCAATGCCATGATGGTTTCCATGTATGAACTTGGGAGGAAGAGGGAACAGACAGTCCATGTGGGAGCTCACACCTAGCTTTTGTGATTATGTATAAAATCCCATTATCTAAAATATAATAAGAAGAGATGGTAGATTGAGGGGCCTTGTCTGATGATATGCCAGAAGACATGCTCATGAGCAGAGACGTGGTTTTGCTGACTGTAGAAGATAGTTTAATAATTAATGACAGTGCCAGGCAAGGTGGTGCATGAATGTAATCCTAGCACTGCTGAGGCTGAAGTGGGAAAATCACTGTCTTACTTTTCTTGTTCCTAAGACAAAGTACCCAACACCAAATATAAAAGGAGGAAAGGTTTATTTAGCATTTTTTTGAGGTTTTAGTCCCTAATTGGCTGGCTAGAGGCAGGGTGGCAGTACAGAAGAGAAACAGTTTATTGCAGGGAGGTGTCAATGAAACAAGGGATGACCACAAGTCTTTCTATCCCTTATATGTTACCCAGGCTGCGAAGGATGGGTATTAACCCCAGTGCCCTTGACCCTAACAGTGCATCAGTAATTAATTCCAGTGCCACACATTTTAGATCCAGCCACCTCTGAAGAAGCCCCACCTATGATCATGTGAGGCTTTGGGGTCACATCTCAACAAATGCCAGAGCAATCACCACCATATGTAGCCAAGGCTGGGCTGCATGGCGAGCACAAGGCCAGCGTGAACTACATATGGACATTAGTGACAGTAAGTTTCTGTAGTTTAAAAATAAAAGCCTTGTAAATGAGGCCCAGGACAAGGCAGAACCGGCAGGTTGTAATTATATATCTCCATCTTCAGGGAGAACCTTAAACTCCATAAACAAATAAAAAAAGACATATAAGATTATATGACAATGAAGAAAATCGGTGTGTAGTCCTCTAGATCCTTGAGCTGTAACCCTTATATATTTTTATAAATAGCACTAAGAATTATCATCAGTTTTCTATTTCTGATGTCCTTGGTTTCTTATAGAAGCTGTGTCCTTGCCTCTATTTGAAAATACTAAGTCTATAGTCTAAATATCATTTTTATTGAGACAGGGATCTCCTTATGTATTTCTGCCTGGCCTGGAAACCCCAAGGTTCTTTCAGTCTTGGACTTCAGAGCGCTAGGATGCCCACCATTTTTTTTTTTCTCTGAGACTTCTTTGGTACTATTTTCCTTCTTGAATATTTTTAGCTATGTGGTATATTTTTTCTCTCTCTCCTACTGGGGTCTTTTCTCTCCAGGACTAGGAACCTTTTTGACCAATGAATATAAATATAACACATAAGTGTCCATTGTTTGAGGCAGAAAATCAATAGCCCATATCTCCAAGACTAAAACTGCTTATGTTTTAAGGAAAATATTCTTCTTCATTAAAAAGATGATGACTTTTCCTAGGAAAATGTGCAAGAAGATTCACATACGGAACCTTGTGTAACTCTCCTTGTCATCCCCAGCATGCGGAAAACGGCGACAGTGTGTCTGCCAAGGGCGTCAGAAACTGTTTGGTTTATTTTCACCTATTTACCACTTTTATCAGCTACTTCTGAGCTCTGTTTGCTCCAAAAAGACTCATCCAATCTGATCAAATCTCATCCTCCCTCAATTTGTTCTTATCACCATGAAATATGCACCCACTGGCGTACAAGTTGAACTTGAAAAGGGTGGGGCAGCATTGAGGAGATTTTCTTTCTCAGTATACGGACAACTCTTCTTTAAGGTTTCTTTGTCCCAGGAAAGAGCCGCATTAGTAGTTGTAGTATAAAGGAAATATTCTTAATCCAAGCAAATGACACTCTCTAAAGAATAAAACCCATAGGGATTTATTTTTATAAAAAAAAAAACCTGTTATGGACACACAAGCACAGAAGCATGACTGCAAACCTTTCTGAGTTCATACTAATCACAGAAAGAGCAGAGAAATTCAGAACATCCCTGTGCATTCACAGCAAGGACTGTGTTCATTAATCTACATACAAATGGCTCTCCATTCTCCTCTTAGTTTCCCAGAAATTCAAACAGAGAAAACTTCAGGCTTTGAGAAATCAATTATCATACCTCAATCATTCATTGTATGTCTCAGAGAGGTCATTAAAAGTGATAATCATTAAAACTTATGTTCCACTAGCAACACTAATATCATTGGCTTATCCCTCTTACACTCTTCCTAACACATGGTATGAAAAATATCTTTTCCTTTTTTTCTTCAGAGGTAAGTGCAACTTGTAAGCAGCTTGTGTGTTTTATGTATACATTTGTCCTCCTTAGTATTGAGACACTTGTGTGGTACACTATCATCAATTATTTCATGGCACCATGGGTCAGCCAGGCGTGTGGAGAACACCTGTAATCCCAGCACTGGAGAGACTGAGGCAGGAGGATCCCTGTGAGGTGGAGGCCAGCCTGGACTACATCATGAGTTCCAGGCCAGCCTAAACATAGTGAGACACTGTCTGAAAAACAAATGGCTAAGTCAATGAATAAATGATTCAATTGATGTTTAAAAATTATAAATTATTATACATATTATTACAATATTGTAATATTACAAATGTTATAAAACTGTCAAATAGAAAATATGTTTAACTGAGAATAGTGACACATATCTCTAATCCTAGTTTCTCTGGAGTTTGAGACAGGTAAATCACAAATTCATGGTCACGCTGTCCATTTTAGTGTGACTTTGTATCAAAATGAAAAGAAATAAAGTTTTTTTTTTTTATTTTTTTTTTTCGGTACCAGGGATCGAACTCAGGACTTTGCGCTTGCCAGGCAAGTGCTTATGCCACTGAGCTATACCCCCAGCCCCGAAAAGAAATAAAGTTAATCAATGTTCTTCTGGGCTACCAGAGATAAACACACACACACACACACACACACACACAGCTCTCATTATTTGATGTACAATATTATTTAAGCAAAAAAAAAAATAATTTTTTTCTGTGGTACTGGGCACTGAATGCAGAAATTCTCTGCCACTGAACTAAATTTCCAACATTTTAATTCCAGCTTTGATTTCTTAAAACTGATTACAATGAAATAAATTTAAAAAATAAAGTAACCTGGTTTTACATATTATAAAATCATAAAGTCCTGAGAGTTTTTCTAGGTAATGGACTTCTAAGAGTCCCATAAAATATTTTGATATATAATCACAGTATATTGATTTGGTAATGTCTTTGAAAATCTTTCACCCATCTGTGAAAATAGATTACATTTATAAAGAACTGGAAGGTACTAAGTAGCATAGAAAAATATCCATGAAATAGATTATTATTTGAAAATCAGTTATGTAAATAAGGAGATTTTGTTAGAAGTGTTAAAAAGCATCTTGCAGCAGAATTTGAGTTTATCAAAAACAAGTGTATCATGTAAAGTGATATTCATCTGTGAGTGATCCAACAGAAGCCAGTGAAACTGCTACTGATTCAACAAGGTAATTCAGTTTCCTTATGTAAAGTGAATCTAAAAGTAAGATAGGGCTATTGTAATAAGAAATCAGTTTACTAGTATCAACTTGCTCTACCACACTTATGTGTTAATATATCCCTAAACTAAGAGACACACCACTTTAATTAAAACACTTCTTGGAGAATGACAGATACAATTTCTTTCTTTCACGTGCTTAGATCTTAAGGATATAGTTACAGTTACTTCAAAGTAAGTCTTCCATGCATAGCATTTAATAGAGGTGTGCTAAATTCAGGCAAGTATATGATTGCATTTCTAAAGAGGAAAATAAATACATATTCTGGGACTTATTACCAATTTTGACTACAAAATAAGGAAAATGTATAGATTTTCTCTAGTTTGAGGGGTAACTTGAAAATAATCCATTGGTTCTATATCTGAAGTTATATAAAATCATATACATAGTTGGGATGATGTGTTTGTCTCAAATTGTCTAAAACACAGTACCAAGATAAAACATTGTAGATGTTTCTGTCATGTACAAATTTATTGCTGGGTCAATTTTGAATTATTTTTGTGCATATTGAAGCTTGTAACATGACAGGGTAGGCCTCAGGCAGACGATAATATGAGGGCTACTGTGACAACTACCACGGCCATCATCTTCCACATAGCTCCTTATTGGGATAAGAAACATTACCGTTTATTTAACAAGAATCTCTAAAGCATTTTTAAATAAAATTAAAATTTAAATCATGGGAAGTAGAGGAAAATATATTTCTCTCCTTGCTGTAGATGTTCCTCTTTCAGTCAGATGAATACTTTTAGAGAAAGAGAAACCCACCCTGGAGGAATGGACATTCCTCTGAAAGGCAGCCTTGGGACACAAACTGTGCCTCACTGCCCTTTGGTTTTCTTACCTCTTTCTGCCCTTGCAGACTAAGAACTTGCACATCTCATGTTTTTACTTGAACACTTCCAGCTCAATCTATGTCTCCGTGCTGTCCCTCACTTTGTCTTTATTCTCTCCCTCAGGAATTTTTCGCAGAACACCAATGTTATGTTGTGCAATGTTATAGACATTTTTATTTAGAACTTTCTGGGAAAGTGTTAAATTGATCAACACATAAAGAGAAAGGCTTCATGAGAGACAGAAAACTGATACCTTAAAGCTATGCTTGTGAAGACTGGCATAATAAAATAATTCACACATAGACTAGACTTGAAAGATATGCACTAGAGTAGCTCTATCTAGCATCGTAAGACAAGTCAACCTCACTACTGCAATTGACTTTTCCCAAGGAGGACAGAACACGCATAAGTGGATTTTAACTGTCTCACAGAAACATGTTGTGGAAAAGTTTCCATTATAAAAACAACCTGGTCCAGGAATGAAGATTTTCTGTAATTCCAAGATGTCCTACCTGTTTTGCTAAGGTGTGCATCAGAAAGATGTAGTACAATCAGAAAATAAAGTAAATGCTAAATTTACAAAAACTGTTACAGTATAAGAAACATGGGACTCAACCCCCCTCTAAGTACTACCACTCACTCTGAGCACACTCCTTCCATCTTTCTTGTAGCTTTTGGAAGCAGTTTTGGAAGCTTCTTTCATATATTCCTACCTGCTACTTTTGTCACCGTGATGTCCTGCGTCTATTCCATATATTTATCTTTCATAGTCATCTTGGCTTTGAGCACAAGGTCATGTTGATAAAGTAGATGAGGAAACAGTATGCCATTTTAACACCAGATTCATTACACTCATTTTTAAATCAGTTTCCCTCCATATTTACCACGCTTCCCCTCACCTGACCCTCTCCCATCTCTAATAAGTTCTGTATCCATGTTTCCTTCCATCGCTCCTGTATTTTGTTATTGTATATATTTTAGATTTCTCATATATGAAAAAATGCACGATATTTTACCTCTGTTTCTGATGTACTTCCAACAGCATAGGCAAAAGTCCATCTATATTTATAGAAGTGACACAAGTTTGTCCTTCTTTATATCTGAGTAACACTTCATCTTGTATTTGTGCAACACTAATTATTTTCATTTGTATGTGTTATAATTTTCTAAATATTCTTTTTGCTCATTAAGGTCTTTTTCCGTTAGAACAGCTCCCTTCAGCATTTCTTATAGAATAAATCTAGTGGAGATACATTCCCTCAACTTTTGTTTTTCTGGGAATGTGTTTATTATCCCTTTATTTCTACACTTGATCATATCCAAAAAGGGAAGTGATCATTGCTTTGTTTCTGGAATAAAACCTTGAATGAGTGCAGAAGTCTGGGTTTTCAGTATTTTTCCTTCAACATGTTGAAAGTCTAATTCCACTTTTCATTGACCCATGAGGCTTTTGCTGACAATCGGACTATCAGGGGAAATGGAATACCCTGAAGCTTTATGACCTTTTTTTGTTGCCTTGAGAATTTTCTCTTTATCTTTCCATCTGAGAGCTTGATTCTAACATGACTTATGGTAGACTTGTTAGAATTAAATAAGACTGGTGACTATTGAACTCCATGTATCTGTAGGTTTTATTTTCCTCTAGATTTAAGTTATTCTTATTATTTTTGTGAGAGAGCTTCATATCCCTTTGGCATTCTCAAATCCTTCTTAAACTCGTTTAAGTTGATTATTTGCTTTTTCAATATTGTCCTAAATTTGCTGAGTGCATTCATTAAATTCCACTTCATTGTTTTTGTTTTTCCTTTTCTCATATTTTCACATTTTTTTTGCTCACTTATTTTTGATTCTTTTCAACATATTTTGTTTTTAATGACTTCTACTGAATTTTTAACTTAGTTAAGTTTGTTTATTTCGAGAGTTTTATTCTTAAATTGCTTCCATTTCTCTCCTAAACTTCTCAGATAAAGTATTAAAATTTGTCCCTGTGCCTTTTTCTAGCTTACAGACTTTCCAGCTCTTTTGAATTCTGTACCTGTCACTCCTGGCATACTGATCACTGACTGGTCAGTTTCTGGCACCTTATTCTGCTATTATGTAAGGTCACAGTATCAGATACCATAATTTACAAGGAACTGCACAGTCTGAGGCTGTACCTGGTCCCACACTATAGATGTCAATGAGGCACCAAAACACAACAGATACATCTCTACCTGAGGCCAAAGCATTTGTAGAATGCATCTATGCAGGATCTAGTCTGATGATAGCTGTGTTAGGGTACAATAGTGGAGAGAATTTCTTGGCTACCAAGGCTGATGTAAAATTTGTTTTGACCGAGTCATACAGCTGCAGGGACCTGCCCAGTCTTGGAAATAGGCAGGGTTTCTTCTGCCCCATTACAAGGTTGGAACTTATGCAGGCTGAAACTTAAGTCTGTCCTATTGGGTCACAGCTTACTACCTGATGCCACGTCAGGCTATAAGTTCACATCTGTGAGCTCAGGCATGGCTACATGTCTTTCAGTTCCTCCCAGTTCCTGGGTGGTCTCCCAGTGGTGGCTCCGGCCCTTGGCTTCAAGACAAAGCCTTGTGTTAACTTTTGTGTCCTGCTTCCTAACACAGAGTCTTGCTCTCTGCTCCATTCCCAGAGGTGGATGTAGTGATGGGAGAGGCACTATATCACCTGGTCCTATACAGGTCTGTCAGTTCATTCAGTGGGCATTGGTCAGGTGGTAAGAGCCATGAGACTTTGTCCAGCATTAAGCTTTACAGTGTCAAGCCTGGTACTTGTTTGCAAATCTAAGGCTTGGATTTAATTCTCTTTCCCACCTGGAAATATGAGTCATCTCCCTCTACACTGCTGTGCACTTTGGAATTTTGCATGGGGTTCATGGCAATACTTTTATGCTTTCTTTAATATGTCTTTCTTTTCTTTTCTTCTCCTAAATGCAAGGAATCTGATGTCCCATCTGATTTCCTCAGTTTTTGAGAAGTAGGGTTGATGCATGAAAAGATTTTCAACTTAGTGAGTCTGTAGGGTGTTAATCCCCAGAGAACCTAGCTTGGTCACTGTTGTTGTCCATGCTCCACGTTTGCAATTTTTTATTCTTATGCAAATATATATTATCACATGCTGTGCTATGAATTTCTTCTCCAAATAACTAATTTCTATCTTTTAAAATTCTTAGCGTTTCAAAATCGACTATCTGGCTTATAATTTATGATATATTTGGTCATAAATGAAAAATTTGTGCGAACATAGTATATATAATGCAGAGAAAATTAAACAAGTTTTATTATTTACTATTACTCTAATGTTCACTTCCACTTAATTTTGTTAGAAATGTGCATAATAGAATTTGATCACTATCTTTTCATTATATAATGAGTGGTATTTTAATGTGTATAGATTTTGTTTTAACCTCTGAATCTGAAGGCACTCATATTGGAAGGCAAGGAGAAACTCCTGGATAAAGTAAAGATGTACTTCAAATAAGGATATTTCACATTGCAGTTAGGGGAATTGCTTTTATGTTAATGCTTCAATTTTTATCACAATAGGTCCCTTTCTAAAATGATTCCATTCAACTCACCTTACTCATTAACATGAAATGTATGAAGGGCATGTGTCTCTTAGGAAACCTACGAATACCTCTGTCCCTAGATAAAACTATCTCAGTATGGAGATTTGATGGACTGGATTGTCTAAGGTATGGAGCACTAGTGGATGGTTTCATTTTAATTATTCAGAAATAACTCCATCTAAAAGTTGAAGTAGAATTTTTACAACTTATTGAGGTCAGCTTCATCTGTTACATATTAATTGAAATTATTTTTTCTCACTTGTCTTTAAGCATATAGAAAGAGAGCATTTGAAGGATCTTCTTAAGCAGTATTTAACCAGAATATCATTTCATATACCTGGAATATGTGCGAGTGATATAATTCAGTTAATAAACATGTTACATCATAGATGTTATAAAGATTAAAATGAAACAAAACCCATCGTATTCCACTTAACTCTTTCTTAATGGTAGTAGATAATTGAGACCTATTCATTCTATAGTTAGAAAAAAATATTTCCTTAAGCAATGCATCTGGAATGAGCTCCAGAAAAAATTATATCGGACATAAACTTTGGGTTTTGCCTCAAAAGATCAACCATACCCTTCAAATTAAATGAGCTGAAATTTGCTATCAAAATTAAACTATCAAATAACATTTACCATAGTTGCAACTAAGTTTTAATATATTATATATAGAAAGATTCTCACTTTCCTTTTTACCTTCCTTGTTTTCATTTACTTCATTTTTCTTAATATTGTAGAAGAAGCTGACACAGCAGAACTCTTGCCAGTTTACCATACAACTAACAAAGTAAAGGCAACAACGACAAAACATTTAGCTGGAATAACAAGATGGTCTCAAATATTCATTTTGCTATTACATAAAAATAAGTAATATTCAAAATGCTCTACTTTGAAAATGTCACAGTATGTAATGTGTAGTGTTGTACCTTTTATTGAAAATGAATTTTAGTGTTACAGTCATCCAAACTTCCACTGATGACAGAGTAGCTCTACCAGATCTCAAAGTGTCCAGTATATTTTTACACTACAATTAAAATTAATATCATTGAAGCATTTCAGGTAGGATATTGTACATTTTATTTGTGTTAATGCATAAATTCAACATTTTGAATTTGCTTATATGTTGTTAAAAATATAATTAATTTGTCGATGTAGCCTTTCACAAGGAATATGTGTATTTGAACATGGCATATAAAATAGTACTTATGTAAATATTTATTAAGTAGATGGTTTGTTTTTGATCTGTCATTCATCGATTGTGTTTAATACTAATTGTGGAATATTTGAAGTGAATAATGTTTCAAAATTCAAGATAATTATAAATTATACAATAATAATTTTGAAATATGTTTAGCATTGGGGAATTATACATATTTGCATTTATGTAATTATGTATGACTAATAAAACTCTAAGAAAATAGAAATATCTGTGTATAATTCATTGCATATCATATTATATTTTTCTAATTTAGGCACCTGGAATAGCAATTTGTATTTGATATCACTTTTAAAAAGGTTATTTCATATTGCCATATTTGTCATTAAAATACAGAGAGGAAAATAAAAAGCTGATTTAAAATATATTCCTCTGTTTCCTGTTTATTTTTAATACAATGGTATCTATAATGATTTTAGTACGTATTAGCATAAATGTTAATAATATGAATTAAAGAAACATCTGTGTTATGGTTGATACATTGTGTCAACTTGGGGAATCTAGAGGTTTGGCTGAGTGATTCAGCAGGAAGCCAGGGTGCTTACTTTGTACACATCCTGAGCCTGTGAAAGAGGAGGGCATGGACATTGTGTGAAAGCTACATGCCCCCTGGGTGGCGGTAGGCTGTTTACAATGTAAGGGAAGATAAGAGGCTGCTTGCAGCCATTCCTCCCTTTTTGCTGGTTGCTTTTGCTATGTTCTGCTGCCATGAATGTTTGCCCTCTGCCATATGCCACTCTGCCTCTGAGCCAGCCAAGTATGGACTGAGACCTCCACAAACTGTAAGCTAAATAAATCTTTCCTTCCTTCAGTTTGGGTGTTGGGCATTTTGTCTCAGCAATGAGAGAAAAGTAACCAAGACAATCTGTTAGTCCCCTTTCTCACTGCCCAGTACTTCACAACCAGAACTTAAAGGAGAAGTATATTATAGCTCATGGTTCCAGAAGGGTTAATCTATATTCACCAGCCTTAGTGAGAGAAGCATCATGGTTGAAGGGCTGGGCAGAGGACAGCTGTTTGCATCACAGCAAGGAGGAAGCAGAGAGAAGAGTCAGGCAGAAATATATTCCCTTCCTAATTACTCCCCTAGTAGTCCCTTCCTTCTTGGTCAGAAGCCTTGGATACAAATACAAAATGTTGAACACCCGCAAAATTTTTCCCCTTCATTAACTTATTTTTGGCTTTAATAATCTTTTATGGGAGAGAATAAGAAGCCTATATAAAATTGCATTAAACTGTAGTGATTATGTAAATACCAATTAAGGAATACAGATAAATGTTCACTGTTAAATCAGAATGGTAACAAGGTATCATTTTGCTAGGTAGGGTGTAGTGTCAAATTGTTTGGCTTATGGATTCGCACAAAGAATTGATAAAGGACATTTCTGAGTAAGCCCGAGTAGGTCATGGAGGCTTGGCCACAGAGTCTTCGTTTTGTTCCTGTCCCTGCCTCTTTCGTCCGTTTTTCCTGTAACGGACTAAGAATCTTTTCTCCACCAGCTCTTCCACCATATTTCTGTCTTGGAATCAGCTGGTGCAGACTGAATGCAAGCAAGCCATGACTCAAGTCAGACTTTTCCTGTGGGAGGTCGGGGCTGAGTATTCTGTCTCAACAATAAGAAAGGTGATTACTAATACTAGCATGAACATATTCCACTTCCTGAGATTTTTTACTGTATAAACTATTTTCAGCAGATTGAATATACAAATCAGAAAATATATTTCAAGTTTTTATGCATACATTGACAGTCAGAGAAGAAAGGAAAATAGTTATTGTTTTAAAGTGAGAAATAACTAATTCTTAAGGGATGATTTATCCGTGTGTGACACTTCGTAACCTTTGTAACCTTATTGAATATAACTTTATGCCTTTTGATAAATAAGGATAATTTCTGACTTTGAGGTTTACTGTGATAAAATTCAGCATAGTATATATGTATATATATATATATATATAAATGTACTTAAAATATGCTGTCAATTTTCTAATTTAGAAAAAAATGAGCAATTTAGGATGTCATTGGAAAGAGTAAAACCAATAAAGTGGTATTAATCATTGTTCAAATCATGAAATTGTTATTTACAACCTTGAAAATTTAGTTGCACAATGGAAAACCTTTTCTTGAATGAAGTGTAAAAAGTGCTACGTGGGGCTTGGGGCGGTGGCAAGGCACCTGCCTAGCAAGTGCAAGGTTCCGGTTGGACTCCTGGTTTAAAAATAAAAAAAGATCTGTACTGTGCTACTGAAAATTTACAGCGGGTGAAAGTTCTCAAGAGGATCTACTCTTTCAAAAATGTTAATGAGTGAGGTATCATTTGTAAAATGCTTAGTATAAAATATGCACATATATGATTTTTATTAGTGACTTGATTTAAAATGGCTGATTTGTTAATAGAACTGGAAAGAAACATTCTACCTTGATTGAGACACTATTTGAAGATTTCCACTCCATTTCTGATTTCTCGGGTAAAATTAGTAAAGTGATAAAAGATATCACAATGAGTGAAACGAGACTCAGTCTGAAGACTCAGGTACTACTTTGCTTGTAACTACCTGTTGCTCTAACACTGTATGTGATGGGACGTCTTAGTGAGCTTCTGTTCCACACAATCTAATTGGAAAGATAATCACATTATGAGGTAGCCTAAGAGGTACTATGTCAAAATTATATTCCTTAAAGGCAGTTTTAAAGTTTTCTCTAGAGGTAAAGGGATAAATTACATCTGAATGAATAGTTTAAAGGAACATCTTCCATGAATTCCATATCATGAAATGTATTGTTACTTGGTGATGTGTTAAATAATTTTAAAACAAGGAAAAAACTTTGTATGACATAAGTTTCACATTCACATCTCTGTAAGTTTTAGAATTCTTTTGTCAAACGACTTCTGCACTTATTTTCCACACTGGGCAGGAGTAAATGGCAAGTTTATTACTAATTATCTATAAAAATGAAACAGATTTTAATAAACTACATAAGGACACTCAAAGATCCCAACAAAATTAAGTCACTTGTGAAAGTGCTTTGTGTTTTGTGAAAAAAGTTTCTTAAAATAAAATTTTGCAAGAAAATATTATATTCTAACGTTGCTTATGCATTCTGAATTCTAAAGTTTCATGAGTATCTTTACTATAATATTTTTATACAAAGTTCGTGACATGATACTAGGCTGTAATAATAAATTATTCCACACATTATTAACAATACTCAATAAATGCAAAGTATCCTGATGAAGAATGACAAAAGTTTTTTGAAGTTCTACTATTTAGGATGTGTGAGTTATTTGGAGTTTTTATAGATAAGATAGTTACTAAAATTTACCTTGGAAAAGTTCATGAGAGAGTAAACTTGAAAAAGAAAGTAGAAAACACATATCCCAGTGCATTTTATTTGGAGGAACAAATAAGAATGCAGTACGATTTTATCAGTTAAAATTGTATGGTTATTTATACCCTACTGAACTAAGGCTTCTGCTCTTTTTGTTCTCAAGCAATTAGGTTTCTGAATAGAAGCCTTCCATAAAGTTTTGCTTTTATTTGTGTAATGATCACAAACACAGCCACTTTCTCAGAATCCTGGTATGAATTAAATTCATGAACCAAGGTACTACTTGTATATGTATACACAGATACTTTTATATTTTCACAGGCACTTTTGTTTTATAGCAAACTATGTAATGAATTAGGTCTTCATATTCATATTCATTTTGAATGAAATAGTACTTGAAACACAAAAACCTAATAATCTCAACATAGTTAAAATAACAAAATTTATTTCTGAAAATTCTGCATAGTTTAAGCTAAAATTATGGGTTGTTGTAGCTTATGTTCTTTAATATAGCATTCTCATATTAATAATCAAAATATTTTTACTTTTATCTTATCTGTTATTTTAAGTGTTTATTTTTTACTCTTTTTAGCATTATTGAGGTACAACTGACAGATAAAAATTGTATTTGGTCAAGGTATGTAGTGTGATGTTTTAAAATATGTATAATTTATAAATTCATTACCACAGTGGAATATCACCATGGAAAATTATATGTAGTAATTTGCATAAATTGTGGTTCCTGTAAAATTCTAAATAAAATGATGCTGCCATATATGGATGCATCCACATGAAAGATTGGCAGACCTCATATTAATAAAGGAGTCATATAAATGCAGAAGTACTGGTTTATACGAATTTATAAAGATCTGGTTTTTATACTAAGGCATATAATTTCCAGTGCATTTTATAAATCTGGAAGCTTTTCTGATGGGTGTATGATTATCATATTTTCAACAATATTAAATAATGATATACGTTTCATTTGGATGATTCCTTTTGTGGTCAATTGTTAACACTGAAAAATGATATGCTCGTCAGAAACAGAAGAAGAAAGCGAATGGCACTTTCCAAAGGAGGAGAACCTTCCTCACTCCACGCACGGCTTTTCCCACCGTAGTGGGAGATGTTTGTGTGTTGTTCTGGACATCTCTGAAATATTGCGAAAGAAAATAGTTTTAAGATAAAGTTGATCATGGTTTTCTTTCATTCATTCAGATTAATTAGGTTACCTTTTTGTACCAAGAAAACTTCATATGTCTATATCTACATATAAGACACTGCAATGAGAAAACAAAATCTATTCAACATAGCTACAAGTTCCATAAAGGAGGAAGAAAAGCAATTGTATAAACAAAATTTTAGATGAAAATGTAAGTTATGCAGAAAATTAAGCAGAATAACTGCACCGGGTATGAAATTACTATCTTACATAGGGTAGTCAGGGAAGATAAGGTAACAATGAAATATCTATATTGCAACTGATTAAAACTGAAGAAAATAAAATTCCAAATGCTACAACTGAAAGAAAGAAAAAGCCATTAGAGAATTTGTCATAATAACTACCTGAGTAGGTTCTCTCTAGCGTGTTTGTGTGGAGTGAGAATGGGAGACGAATGAAAGGCAGAGTATGGACAGAAATTTGCAGATTACAGCAAAACCTGATCAAGAGTTAATGTTGGTTCAAATGAAGATTTTGAGAAAATCACATGGGACCACAGATATAACCCAGTGGCACAAACTTCTCCCCGGCAAGTGCACGGTCCTGAGTTCGATTCCCGAAACAGGAGAAGAAAAGAGACAGTTACATCACGTTGATTGGATTCTGGGATGCTTAAAGGTAAAGAAAATGGAACATCCTTGGTGAATTTAGTACGACGTATGATCAAATGAAGGGGAAAACAATGATTTTAAATTTCCTTGTCTGAACAAATGGAAAAGCTGAAGTTCCTATTTACCTAGCTAGGGAAGAAAGTAAGAGATAGCTCGGAAGGGAGGAGAGTAACATTACTTACAATTGCATGAATTTTATATACTTATAAGACATCAATGAAAATGAGTCATGTGATTTGAGGTATATATAAGTACACAGTGAAAGGAAATTTGTTCTCGGCATATATAGTAAAGTGATAAAATACTTGTAGTATGTTATGTAAACCATAAACTTACAAGAGAAAATGCAAGAAACAGGTAGACAGGTGGAATAGGAAAATCTTGAGGCCAGAACCTGAGCCTGAGCCTGAGCCTGAGGCAATCCTAATTAAAATGTGAAGAGATGAAGAAGAAATATGCAGGGAAATTAAAGAAGAACAGCTCATAATGGAGGAATAAAATCAGGAACGTCGGTGAGACAGAACAGTGTTGGAAGACATGGGTAGTACATCTAAGTGCTTCAAAAATTCAGGCGAAATACCTAAGCAAAAATTTTCTGACATATGTAAACTATAGTACATCCACACAATGAAACGTACAATACTAAAAAGAAATGAGGTACAAGGCTACAAATAAAACCCAACTTGAAATGGCTACATACTGATTCTAAATATGTAAAAATGGAGAAGAAAAGAAACACGGAGACAGAAAATGCTTTAGAGATTGACAAGGTCAATGGGAGTGGCAAAGACTGCGGAAATGAAAGATATATATATATATATATAATATTGCTATAAATCTAAAACTGCTGTAAATAAATAATACATGTATATTCTAGATGATGTAACAGGCAGACACTGTACCTTAGGTAAAATATTGAATGTAAATTCATTTTGAAGAGGAAATGTATTGTTTGAAAGCTTTTTATTTGAATCGGGGTATTTCAGTCTGTTGATACTTCAAAACTCTAAAACTAAGAATCTTGTTCTTGTTTTGTTCTTTGCTTTGCTATATGTGAATAAATACATTTGTAGTACCTGAGGATGTACATATGAAAATTGAATTCCTCCAAATAAAGATAAAATCATATTATTTTAAATATATGCATTCTTTATAAGTAAATCAAATCTATATTTTCATATCATTTAATACCTTGTCTACATTATATTCTGCCTAGTATAAGAACAATAAGTGAATATTGATTTACAGGGCACAAGCAATTAAATTAACTGACATAATTGAAGTATTGAAAATTCACAATTACTAATCCTTCGGAATCCGGTATTATGAAAAAGATCATTTTATATATACAAATTTTATGCAAGTATATAGTGCTCATAAAACCCCCCAAAAAAGAAAATAAAGCCTGTGGTGGGCACCCCTTTTTGAGTTCTGTTTTATAACTAAAAACCTGTGGACTATTGAGCCACATGTCCAATACTCAGGCCTAAGTAACAGTACTGAGACTTGAAACTGAGCAGTTTGAGTCCAGATGCCATTCTGCTAATCACTACATTAATTGGTGTTTTAGCTTGTACAATGTGTCAAGTGGGATATTTGTGAGTGATTTCAGAAGAGGAATTTGTCATCTGTCATCAGTCTTTATAAATGAAGTTTAATGATTTTTGATTAATTATTTTAGTAAAATATTTCTTTTTAAATACATAAATTATGATAAAAAATAAAACAGAATGCAGCTCGTTAGTAAGTTTTAGTCCTGTTAGAAATTTCAGCTTATCAGTAAGTTACTATTGTATTGCAGTATTTGGGGAACATTTTTCAAACACTATTCCTGAATATTTATGTATGTAATTTGTTTAATTTTTTAGCATAAGTAACAATAATTAAAATAACAAGATACATGAAAACAATGAGAAAGGGATGAATATAAGAACAAACTCCTACATCTCTAGCTGTTGAGATGTCATTACCTTATATTCAAATTTCTGAAGAATGTTAAGAGGTGCATGTCACATATCACTGAGGGAAAGAATGCCCAAAGAAAGATATAAAGAAATCTCACTTTGTCTTTTAGAAGACTACTTTCTTGTAGTTGAAAATTTTGATATTCAAACATTTTTTTAAAAATACATCATATTAAAGTTTTGAAGGTGTATAAAATTAATGTCAATTATGTTGAAAGGAACAGTTGATGTTTAACTGTTTGATCCATCTTACATACCACTATCTGGCAATCTGAGCAAGTACTTTGGAGATAGTGCTTGTCACTGCTGATTTCCTGTCATCTTGTTGTGAAACTCTCCATCATGTTTGTAGATTTGTGTTGCTTTGGTTTGTGTTTGTTGTGATTCTCTCTTTGTTCTTTTCTCTCTTTAAAAGAAAACGAATAAAGGAAAAAAATTAATGTTTAAAATCAACAACAAATTTGATTTTAATATCTAGTATTATCTAGGGGAAATTTTTGAAATTTACTATCATAATAATCATGGTTGAAATTAACATTTTTTTCCGATTTTTTCCTATATAAACCTGCTTGGGAAAGTAACTTCTATTTCTGTGCCTCTATTTGCTCATTTGTACAAGAGTAATACATCTTCTACAGTATTATTTTAAAGTTGCTATTTTGAATCACTAACTAAAATACTAGTGGACTGTAAGCATTTCATAAGTATCAGTGAACTTGTACTATAACTACATATATTAAAAATAAAACTTTATTTGAGGATTGGGCAAAAATGTTGAATAGACTTTATTGTAAGAGAATATCATGAAAGAAAATATATTCTTTAATAACCACATAAATTGTTTAACAAAAGAATTCCTCTATTATACTATTATTTGACATATTTTCAGTGCACAATATTACTTTATACGATATAGTCTGTGAGATAACATGGCAGATATAGAAAGCCAAAAAATGATATTTCTAATCCCCAATGTTAGTCTTGTAACAGTTCTTTATTAGTTTTATTAAGAAAATGCTAATAAAGTTAAAATTCTAATAACATCTAATCCATTTTCAGTTAAATATATTATAAGCATATTAAGCCATTAATATTTAGAGAAACAAAACAAAGAAATTATAAAGTACTAACTCTATAGTGTAGAGTTCACTCTTGTATTGTACAATGAAAATACCAGGAAATTAAACTTTGTTCTATTTATTATTGATTGAGTTTTTGTTTTGAAAAATATAATTTTTGAAGTTATGTAATCTAATTGTGCTATAAGACTTCACCTAAGAACAGGGAAAAACAAATCCCTTGTCAAATAAAGAAAAGGAACAAAATTTCAGAAAGCAAGCAAATCTTTATTTTTGCTTTTATTCATCTTTATAACCTAGTAACTTCTTACTACAGAATTTTAGAAATGAATAAAATAATGAAAGCTTATTGTTTCAAAGAGTTCAGTAAGTTGAAGTGCTGTCATTCTAGTCTAGACTTTTGGAAATCAATACTAGAAATGAATCAAGCTACAAGGGATTCATCCACTATAAGCTTCCTTCTGAATCCAGGCAAAATAAGCGGAGCTATGTTATACAGCACTGGAAAAAGTGTCATGTAGCATTGATTTACTATGTTAGTGACAGTCCTGGAAAAACAAATCAAACCACCCAAGAAATAGCAAAAAGTGCAGTCTACAAATGCTGTCCTTTGGATAACATCATTAGCCCTGGGTAATACCTGAGGCACAAAATTTTATTGAAAGAGGCCATAAACCTTATTCGATTTATTTGACTTCCTGCCTTTTAAAATATTTGTAAAATTATTTTAAGTTCTTCACTATGTACATGCCACTGTAGAATACAATTCTCTGTTTGATATTTTTATTTACTAAAAGACAGTGTTGAATCAATGAACAACAGAAACTATCAGAAACTTATTTTGAAACAACCCAGTTCATATAACATGAGCAGGTGGCTCTTCAGTGATGCTTAGAGAAGTCAAAGGGAGCGTCTACTCTCCATCTCACTAGTAAGTTAAGTATCAAATGCCTAATTTAAATATAGTACAATGATTTTGTATAGATTCAAAATAATAAATGACTATTTGAGTAAATTATTTAGTCTTATCAAATAAAACAATGGCAGTGCAGATTTTTCAGTAAAACCAACTTAGCAAACATGTCATGATTTATTTTTGTTTGTCATGTATCAATTTCAAAATAATATTTTATTGTGATTTTATGATGTTTTACTTTACATCGTAATAACTTTAATTTTATTCTGATATTTGCTTCTCACAAAAGACGTATAATAGTGGACCCTCACTTTTCCATATATACAAAAACATAGTATAATTAATTAGAAAGCAAATTAAGGTAAGCAAAAGATAGACACATTTGTTTCAAGTAATATGGTACTATCTTTCAAAATGAGTTAATTCATGATCCAGATACAATTCAATGGTATTTATTTGAATTCTTTCAGATGCAAGGATATTTCTACTATTGTCTTCAAAAATTCATAAATAAACCAAAAAATTTTGAAAAATATATTCTCACATGATAATTTAAAAGTAAAAGTCAGAAATCCTCTGTGCTATTTTACAGTTATATTTGTCTTCCATGCATGGAATATTTGTAACTATTTGAGTCTCACACAGTATAGAAGGCCACTGTGGATTCAGGGTTGTGGTTCTTTAGAGGAAACTGTGCACAATCCCAGAGTTACTCTCTGGGTTAAGAATCGTTTGTTTCATGGTACATCAAATTTCAGGCTTTTGAAGGAGCACTTTCACAGTGCTGTGTGAGAAGACATGGGTATTGGCCCACTTTCAGGGCCGAGGACCATGTGAGCAGGTCTAATGCCCAGTGGAAACTGTGATTTATCATGCTGCGGTCAATAAAATACAGAACGGCTTGGGCCAAACAAATAGGAAGCCATGCTGGAGGGCCACGGAGAAAAGAAGCCAAGCAACAGGGGAGCCAAACGTGTCCAGGGCTAATTTAATTTTTTAAAACTGTAAGTCAACCCGTGCCTTAGGGACACAGTTTCTATCTGGCAGCGCTTTCTGTGCAGCTGAAACAGCTTCTTTACCTACCTCAAATCAGTTAGCGTGCTGTGTTGGGCAAATGTTTACCAAAAACAACAATTTCCAGGCACGCTTTTCCAGAAAATTCAGATTGCACAAAACAGGCTATCATGCCATTTGAGAAGGGTTGATATATTTGCTAATATAATTTTGTTATATTTGCTAAGATAATTTTAATTTTAATATATGTAGTAGCATGAAAAACTAAGTGGGTAAAGATGCTATTAAGTAATATACAATCACATGCATAGCATAAAATAATGATATCATAGTTTAAATGTATAAAAGTAATATTTCATAAAAGATTTTGTAAGAGGTGAAAAATATAAGAAATATTGTTTTAACCCAGGTCATAGCAATTTGAGCTAAGTATAGAAAATTTACCAATTACTTGAAAGTCATTTATTCATTATATCAAATTGCAAAATGTTTGTCTGATATTTATTCTAAAACAGATAACTTTAATGGAATTGTAGAGGTAAGAGTTCGTTTTTTATTGTTTTCTTTTGGCCTTGACAGCACATTGATGTCAAAACAAGAAACTGCTCACATAGTAGCAATATTTGAAAGGAAATTTCATTCATAAAATGATGAAAACTACATGTTTATCCATTCACTGTAAGATGTGTAACTGACTGTCATTCAATATGGTAGCTGAAGTAAAAACTGTTTTGTGTCCTAGCTTTAAATATACACCCTTTCTAAATAGATGCAGGCCATGAAAACTTTCAATCCTAGAAGAAGAAAATGAACACACTACACTGGATGAAACATCTATGACCTAGCATTTTTGTATGTATGTCAGTTGCAATCAATAGTACTCAAGCATGAAATACGTTCAACAATACCATGTTATGTGACTTTTAAATGTCACAGTAATAGAAGGTCTTTGAGATCTCTGGAGAAAGTGAAGGTCAGAATGTAAAACAAACAAACAAAAATACCTATATCTAGGTTTAGGAAGGACATACAAGTGCTAGAAGGCAAATTTTCTGGCTTCTGGCTAAATTCAGTGAGATGTCATAGTCCAGATGAATAAAATTTCTGAATATAGGACGAATGTCAAATGGTTTATGCCAAAAAGCAGCTTGTTCTTGGAGCATGCTTAAGGCCATTTTGTTCAGAGATTTGGTAGAGGAAACAACCTGCAGTTGTAAATCTGAAAAGCCCATTTAAAAAAATCTTTCAAACATATTGAATTACATGAAATGACTGACTGAGTGTGAAGCCTCTAATAAAATATTTTGTTAGTAGAAAATAATTTTAAGAGTGGAGTAACTGAGAATAAGTACATGTCACATTTTCAACTAGTTACATTATGTGATAAATGTTACTTTGATAAGCAAGCCCACAGAGTAAAGCACACGGACACAACAAGATTCAAATGTTAGTTTACATAGACATAGCTAGTATCCAGGTTATTTCTCTTGCAAATAATGACATGATTAATAGTCATGTATGTGGTGGGCTATAGATGTATACGGTTATTGTACTAGTTTTGGTTCAGTCATGATGACTTCCACAGTTCATATCCTAGTGTCCCAGCTAAACTTTAAGTATTGTGCTTACAACGTTGCATTGTCTGACATTTGTCATACTGGTGTGTTATCTATTATAGGTATACCTGATACCAGAATACTAAATGACAAGGTATTAGAATTACTTAGAAAAATAGTCAATTGCCTATCTGTTTACTGTTAACAGGGAAATTTCTCTAAAGCACAGCAAATTTTTATTTGTCAGTATTTTAAGTTTGTGAGTTCTGTACAATTAGGATTTCATGCTCTACCAAATATCTCTTGAAGGACCATTTATACAAATTGCACATAAGTACATAACAGATACAACAATATGTACAGAGCTATAATATAAATAAATATACACTTGTTTTTAACCAATGCACTATTGTGTTACAATACCCTCTGCAATTCTACTTAGGGAGAGTTGCAAATGGATGTTCATGGGAGCAGAAGAAAAGAAAATGGATTTGGAATTAAAAAGAGATGCAGATTGTCTACACATGGAAAACACACACTAAACATAAATGTTACTCCACTATTGATAAGAAATTGAAATTATCTGTCTGCGGTACAAACGATGATGTTACAAAGGAATTTTAAACATGTAAACATAAAAATAGCTGTTGTCCAAATTCCTTCCTAACTACACGGGCTCTTCCTTCACTGAACTTTTATTTTGCTACTATAGCAAGAAGATAGCATAAGATAGATGCAGATATAGCCACCCACGTGGAGGCTGAGGCAGGAAAATCATAGTTAAGACAATCCCAGGTTATTTTGTGAGACGCTGTGTCAAAAAAAGTTAAAGAAATACAGAAGGATGTAACCTAAAGTCTACAGGTGAATAAATAATATAAATGGAGATGAAGGGAGATGAGAATTTTATAGACACATAAAATAATTTTATTATATTTTTCATCACATTTTACATAGTTTATGTAAAGCAAATGTATTAATTTCTAAATAGTTTGAGAAAGATCTAGTTGTTTAGCTACTACTATAGACAGCGCATACATGATTCAAGGGTACTATGAAGGAGGTAACTTAAACTCCTCTGTGATTCCCAGATATAACATGGATCCCAGTCTTTTCAAAGTGTATGAATTTAAGGTATTATTATTGCTGAATATTAATAAAATTATTAGAAAAATTAAAACTGAATGTAAAATCAGATTTTCTAGATGAATAATATTTAATTACCACATGAGGTCATTACAGATTTCTCAAACAAATTAGTCTTATATTTAATCTTCTTGATTTTAAGTCTCATAAATAATGTTCATCAAGATAGAAATACAACTAACAGTTATTAACTGTAAAGATATAGTCTAATATTCCGATTTTTTTCTGGCCCTCTTTTCCTGTTAGTGGTGACTGAACAGCACTGAGATATGTCTGCAGCCCTTCTTTATTCTTTTATATTAGGATGCACTGTTCCCAAATTCTCAAATCTCCTGTTTGAACCTCTCAAGTAGCTGGATAATTTCTTTGGTATTATTTTTTAGTTTCACCTTTCTAGCAACTTTTAAAGATGAGCACTATGATTTGTTTAATTTTAACTAGGAGGATCTGAATGACATAGCTTCCAAAATGGTGTAATACTGATTATATAGTTCTGAATTTGCATGGCCAGATGTCATGCTCTGAAAATTTGGGATCAAAGCCTTGATTGTCTCTTCATGAATAGGCATTTTTATCTGTTATATATGTATAACTCTCATAGATGTGTTTTGATAATTCATATGTATATTAGAATCATTCTCAACATACAGCCAGTACCACACTGAGAGAATCCTACTTCTTTACATCATAGATAGGAAATGCACCAAGGTGTGAATACACTAAAATTCAATCTAATTCAATATGAATAATTTTTAAACTGTGATATACAGTTGGGAGTTTTGGTTCAAATAGGAATTATGATATATTTGGTATACATTACTTACAACGCTATTTTTCAGTTTTAACATGCCTTAGTTAGAACTTAAATATTAAAGTTAGTTGGATATTACTTTAACTTGCTTTATATAAATTGACTTTTTATAATATAAATAAATGGAATTCTAATTTTAGCAAATACTATATTTCTACTTACAGAATACTTTCTCATCAATTAAATAAATGTACTTTGTATTCTTCTCAGTTGTTAATAGACATTGTAAGTATTTTGAATTCCTTAGTAGGATGCGGTGTCATAAATTCATGGTGTTACAAACTCAAGGTACTTTCTCTCTCCAGGTTTTTAAGCTTATCAACAATTAATAGAAATATTCAATCAGCTGATTGTGTTCAAAAATGAACTACCACAAATCCATCTAGAAAAAAATATTATAAAATGTTCCTCAATTACATAATCTAGTAAACATATGCATGAAATAATAGTACATAGACATTATATGTATTTAAATATTCTGCTCAGCTTTTAGATACCATTTTCCCCAAAGTAAGCAGCATTCTTTTTTATGCTGAATATTTTAGGATGTATTTATAAGTTAATATTATATAATAAATATTTGCAAAAGAGTATTAAACAGAATTACTCTTCAACTGAAGTTGTTATGATTTGTTTTTTGTATCGGGAATCAAACTCAGTACCTTGTGATTGTCAGGCAGGCGCTGGGCCGCTGAATTATATCTCTTCATCCATTGAAACTGGAAAGAAGTTTCCAAAGAAAAAAATACGGGAAAAAGAATAGTTAATGTCCAGAGCAGTCAGCTATTAAAATTATCCAAAAAAAAAAAATAGCCAAATTACTCTTGAAAAGAAGATGGATTTAGCCCATAGTGCAAAACCATCTTTCCTATGCAAAAAGGGGGAAACTTGGTAGAACATGAAAAAAAAAAACTAATATGCAAACCCTAAGTCACATTTGCAGAGAAGTGCATTTTTCTGTAAAAATATAGAAACGGAATGTCTTAATTTCAAACATGTCTCCTTATTTCAGAGAATCTCCCAAAATATTTGGTCAAGGAAGTTATATTCATTCAGAAAGAATGAAAATAGAACTCACAGAGAAGGCAAGCCCAAAGAGAAAAAAACAATGTTAGGGGTAAAAAAGTCAAAATTAAAAATAGGGAAAATATCCACAAAAAATATTGGCATCATATAGTTGGAATGTGAACCTCACATAAAATTACTGAAAATTCTTATTTCTTTAGAAGAATAACAGCACACAGTTAAAATACAAAATCACAGAAAAATAGACAATGAAACGAGATAATCACTAGCTGCAGCATTCAGGAAAGTGTAGATGAAAAATCACAGAGACTAATATGAAGATACATAAATGCATCTCTAACATCTTCCCAGCATCTTACTTAGTATTTCTAACCAAGGCTCAGACAATTACAGGTGTAAAATACAAAAATTACCACAAAGTTGAGAAGTTGGTATTATTTGAGGTCTATAATCAGGCAATCTTTTGTCCTATGAAGTAGATTGAGTCCTTCTGGACTGAGCAAAGGGGAACAGTGTGGGAACAGAGAATAAAAATAAATGTGTCAGATGATTAAGGCCAGGTTCACTTCTCCCAAAGTGAAAGCTGTCTGGACTTTGTTATGCTGACCCAGGTCTACCGGCTCTTTTCTGATTGCATTGCTTTCTGTTCATTTGTTTGCAGGAAGAGAAACTGACGTTTCAAGATTTAATCCTTTTCATAAAAATTCAATGTGATTATGTGGCACTCACATGAGGGAGGAGTTTTGGTCAATTGGGACATGAAATAGAAGCTTACACAATAAAAATGGACTAAATACATTTAACATAGCTAAACACAGTGATTAACTATTGCTTCTGTAAATATGGAACAGTCGGGCTAGAACATAGGGTAAACATAAGCATAGTGGTGTCATAAAAGTGAATCAAGGGGAATGTATTAATACATGTTTTAAGGTCTCTTACATCCTATTTTCTTCTATTACAACACTGACTCCTTTAACAAGTTCTGTATAGTCTTGACCCTTTCCAGTCTTAGAACCTTCAAAATAAACTAAATAAATGAAAATAATGAAAAACAAGATCATTTTGAAACTCCATAAAGCCTAACTCTCATGTAAAGTTCCAACAATCTTCCACCCACTTAGAATTCCTTTTTACTTTCTTATGCAAAGCAGTCCAGCCTCCTTTTTTTCTTGAATGGTTCCATGCAGACAATGCCTTTTCTTTAATAACCAAAGGGTCATTAATGCATTATATTACACATCTACCTTTATAAATCTCCCTTTGGTCTCCACCTTCAGAAACATGAAACACTAGCAGAAGTTTTGAAATAGTGCCCTTTCTGTAATTTCCTCCAACAAAATGTCTTAGTATTTGGATTTATTTAGATGACTTACCAATTTACATTTTAATAATCCCCAACCTATATCTTTTGATTCTAAAGGTATTTTAAAAGAAAGTGTAGCCTAGAAAATATTCTTTCTTCTAAGCTTATGCTGAAATACTATTTCACTGTGTAAGCACAATGAGAAGCATTTTCTTAATTTTGCAAATAAAGACATTTTCTGATGTCAATGTGTTGTTAATGTACATTAATTATTACATATCTATAACAATGCTAGTTCCCCCACTAACTAATGATATGAGCATAAGGCAGATATTTAATCTTTCAGTTTCTCACTTTGATCACCAAAAATGAAACAAATAACTCAAAATTTCTTATGAAAATGAAACGTTATCTCATGGGTTCTGACAAACCTTGACCAAGATGTCATGTATTTAACACTCCTCTTAATCTGCTGGAAAATTAGGGCAACACTCTAATCCTGACCACATTCCAGCGCCTCATGAAAGGTCCCAAGTCCAGGCCACCATCTCCCACTCATGCTTCAGCAGCACACTGTGTAACACTGAGGCTCACCCTGTGATCTGTTGCAGGTCCTGCCTTGTGTTCCAATACTGACTGACTTTAACTTTGCCCTGTCACAGAAGGGAGGAAAAAGAGGAATATGTGTTTCACCGAATTTGATGCATTGTGTTTTCATCAGTATTTGATGTGTCGTGAAGATTTTCTATTTTTATTTCCGGTATTTGTGAATGTCATTTGGAAACATTTGGCTTTTCTTTCAAATAAGTGAGAATATTCTGTATAACTTGGTTACAAGGTTTTTATCTGGCTCTACTGTTGGTAAAGATTATTTTCTGTATGATTTCAACCTTGTTCATTTATCATGATTTTCTTTGACCCATCGCAGTATGCTAATCAATGAATTTTCTATGTGCTTCTGGAAAGAAGATTTTATACAGGTGATAAGGGTGATATTGCAGAAACATTTCTCTGTTAATTTTGTTGATAGGGTATCTCAATTTTCCTGGATCTTTGTTGACTTTTAAGAACTCATTATACCAATTTCTGATAGGATATTAAAATATATCTGTAATTTGAGCCTTTTTCTCTAGTTATCTCAATTTTCTTCCTATATTTTCAGGAAAAAGTTATTGCAAGTTATTTATTTTAAATAAATTTAATCTTTGAACTATATGAAATATTCCTTTTTATTGCTTATGAAATCTTTGTTTGGATTTGCTTTTTCTGGTATTACTAAACTAGTTAGTTTCATTGTTCCTAACATTTGAAAGTCTGTCTTTATTGTCCTTTTATTTTTATCTTCCCAGGTAAATGTAACTTTTATTTAAATAAAAAAGGAGAAAACACAAACATGCGTGACTATGTTGCAGGGCACATATATGTGCAGATATATGTATAGATACACACGTGCAAATGGTTACATAAAACATCATCTCTCTCACACCTTCCCAACATCTTGCTTACTATTTCTAGTGCTCGCTTTCATTCTGTTCCCTTCTACTGAGCTTTAATTCTTGATGACCTGTCACACTTTCCTGTTTCTTTCCAGGTCTGAAGTTTAAATGTCGTATTGATTCTCTTATATGAGAAATTTACAATATAAATAATTTGATGAAGAAACCCAAGAAAAGGTGACAGAAAACAAGGAGGTACATGTTGAGCGAATAGGGCAGACAGTCTCAGAGACAGAGCATGGGAAAGGAGGGAAGGGGACCAAAAGTAATGAAGCTACGGCACATGTTCATATATTAAAATCCCTAAATCAAATGTAAGCATTGTGTATCACAACCATAAGTGATAAATGTGAAAGACCTCCTGAGACTCGAAAGGACCTATTGAACTTTTAAAGCTCCTTTTCTTCGTAGCTGCGCTACCTCTGGTATCACGCCTTGCAAGTCCAATTACTTTACCAGCTCAAAGTGAAACCCTATCTCTCACTTTTCTATTTTCAAATTGTTTCTCTGTACTGTGGTTTGGGAAATCAGCACAGTTTAAAAGCCAGGCTAGGTGTGGAGCTCACTGAATATCGTCCCCCTATTTAAAGGAGGGGGACTCTGATTTTTGCTGTTCAATGTATGGAAAATATTTGTAAGATGATGTGTTTAATTGTGTAGCTGTTGATGTAAATTCATGACTGACACCCTTTTTTCTGTACTTCCTACGCTCATGACTTCATTGTACGTTTTGACTGATCACCTCCTTGGTAGGCTCGTATTCACTTCCTATTCTCCCTCAGTGGTCATGTCATTCAATCAGTAAATCACATGCAATTTATAACTCTGACTTCAGTCTTTGTCACACTGTATATATTAACTGTACATGTATATTTTGCTGAAAATTTACAGAAAATTAAGGCCAATTCAATGATTCCAAAATCATTCACTTTCCCACTTATTTCATGCCTTTCTGTCAGTTCATTTGATTAATGTGTGATTAAAACTGCGCAGGACCCAATGTGATCTCTCGTCCATAGCTTTGGCCAACAAATTTTCAGTTTTTCTTAATATATTATTTGCATTATATATCACATCTGGCATTATAATTTTAGGTGACATTTTCTTTCTTTAAATTTTATTTTATTCATATTGTTTCCCATAGGTGCATATTACAGTTATCTTGGGGAACTGGGAAATGCACACGACACACCTGGGTCTTTTTAAAAATCTCCTTCACTCCTCCAATTTCCCTCCTGTTCTAATGCCCCTTCCCCCTTTTCATTCTTGTTTAAATCATTAATCTTAGTTCATCCTTTTGGCAATTTTAATTGTATTTAGCAAGCACAATAGCATTAATCTGGGGAACAGTGGGAATTTTTCAAACTTATGTTTTTTCACAGAATAAAATAACAGAAATAAAGCCCTGAAGGAGCATCTAGTCAAGACTGTATCTGTAGATAACATTTACCATCTCTAGACATTAGCCTTATTTTTTTTCCACAGGGGAACACAAGATTTCTTTAGTGAGCACATATATATTGAAACAGTCCTCCATGGCCCAGAACTTATATAGTAATTGCATGAGAGACGTATAAACTGCTCACATCCACTGTAAGTTCATAGCAAGATTATTATGAAGTTCAATTAGAACATATTATTGTGTGTACAGGTTTCTCTATAGAAGAAAATCTGCTAAAGTCCAGATAACCTGCCCTAATCACCTCCAGTGCCCCACACATGGTTGTGCTGGGGAGAATTTTGTATTATTCTCAGCAGAAAATCAACAGGAGTTTAGAGCACTTTATTATTCAAAGCTGAGAATATTTTCATTCTCTTTTTTTTGTTTTTTTTTATGGTACTGGGGATCGAACTCAGGACCCTGCGCTTGCTAGGCAGGCGCTTATTCCACTGAGCTATATCCCCAGCCCCTTCATTCTCTTTTTATATAGACATAGATATACCCTTAGACCAACTGTGTCATACAGAGAAAATGTCCATTATAATCCTTACTACAATCTGTCACGTGTTATCAAGAGAGATGAAAAGGACAAAGTTTAAGTCATATAAATTTTCAAATTGAACACACAACTTATTATCTCTAGGACTTCAAGAAATGTATTTAATATCACTTAGGTGCATGTTTTTGAGCAGTATGGATAGTATAATACTTCTTTCTCATGTTTTATGACATGAACAAACAGTGCAGGAAATAGTACATTAATCAGTACATGACATACTTCCAAAGCACTTAACACGGGGGTGTTAGTTCTCACTCGAGATTAGAAATGTTTAGAAGCTTGGGTCAAAGTCATAAGTGATTAGTCTGGCCTAAGTTTTTAGTCATTGGCCAATTAATAGTTTATAGATATTTTTATATTTCAGATAGATTACTGCCTAACACAATATCATTGATTGTACTTTTCTCAATCAAACTAAAAAAATTTAGGTTCTAATATCCTGATATTTCTTCAACATTTATGCTGAAAAATGATTACATTTTTAAAAATGTTTTCTCTCTTTGTATTTCTCGTTACCTTAAATTTTGAGACCATTCTTTGCTGCTATTTCTGCCTTTTTTAAAAAAATTCTTAAATAGGAAGATGAGGATAGGGAATCCTCAAGATTTTACATCACAACCTTCAATTCTCACCTTAACAACATCATCAAAATCTCAAGTTTATATATTGACTTTACGCATGTTAATTTCATATCTTCAACTATGGATTCTCCCCTAGCTCCAAGCATTCAAATTCTATTACTTACCAGAAATTGCTTTCCAAATACTTGGCCAGTTTCACAAACTCAGGATTATGAGACAATTTCAGTCTTCTCTAACACTTTGTCTCAATGCTTGTTTCCTTCATCCTTTAGATTCCTATAAATATCACCATAATGCTATCAGCCATGCAGGAGTAAATTCCAACAGCATTGTAACTTGGGGATAAATTTGTAGGTGGGCAAGACATAATAACATAACCTCTGTATACTGGATAAAAGAAACTGCACCAAATACAACCAGATAGTTAAAAATAATTTTATGACTGAGAAAAACAGTATACTTTTAAAAAGTTTTTGTATATATGTTCATTGCAGTTAGTGAGGAAATGCCAAGTTGTGTTCAGTTAGTTAGTTGTGTTCAGATAAAAATGGGAGACAAAAATTAGAGTCCAGCTTCAGTGTTATGGATAATGAGCATTAGTGGCACCAGCAGAGCTGCAGCAATAGCTAGAGGGAGATACTAGCTGTGGATACCGTTGCTTTATAATTACATGGGCCACACCTACAGAGAATTGACCATGTCTTAATTTTTATGAAGCTAAGAAAGACAAAGATTCACACTGGTAAGGAAAGATTGGAAATAGTATATAGAACATACTATTGAGATATTTTGAAAAGATGAATTTTAATCAACAGCAAAATTTGATTTAGATAAACATCACATTTCTTCAAACAAGAAATAGGAAAATAATTAAATGAAGACAAGTAAAATGCATTCTAATGTAGCAAGCAAGGTATGAATTTTAAATCTGTGGGTGTTAATATTTAAAGAATATTAAACATTAAAGTGTACTAGTAAAATAGACAAGCACAGAGTATAGATTGAGTTTGTAACAATAAGAAATCTATAAATTTCTATGTGCTTCTTTTGATTTAATTTTAAATGATCATTGACTTAGTTCCTGTGTCCTAAGGACGTTGGGAAAATTTCTAGGAGTTCTCTTAATGTTTTCTATGTTTTCCAATTATACAAGAGTAAATTATTATTAATGCTATTATATACACTGGAGATTTATAGGAATTATGTAGCTAATTACAGGAAAATTGATACAAGTGTATTAAAGACCTTGCTGAATTTAACTTTAGAAGAAATCATTTACTCAGGAAGCAGAAGCACGCTAGCTAGCTTCATATTCCTGCTTGAGACTAAACCATAAATACGTGCTCATTGCTTAGAGTGATGACGTGAATTGAATGAGTTATGACTAAGTAAAACATATATTTGATAAAAGTGATTGATTAAAATCTGGAAACATTCTTGCACTCTGAAAATTATTTAGTCATGTGGCATAAATATATATCGCAATTCCAAAAATTATAAATATTCGAGTTGTAAACTGTCACAGGTGCACTGTTTAAGCCTTACTTCGTTGGATTATAAACGAATTAGGGATGGAACTCATTGGCAAGTTGGAGGCTTTTGTATTAATATAAAGGTACAACTTTATTGCAGGAAACAGCACTGTCAGCACCATTTTTAACGGAAAATGGACACAGATACACTATTTTTTATTATATCTCCTCCAGTAAAACATTTTGTGAAACTACACCTATGACAAAGTTTTTATAAGATGAGAAAATATTCTATTTAGTATCCTGATAGCACATTGGAAATTTTAAATAAAATGTTAAATTTAATAGCATAAAATTATGTGTTATTTTAGGTCACAGATTTGCCTATTTGTGTTATCTATTTAATACTTAGTTATTTAATAAGTAGGCAAATTATTTTGTTACATCATTTAGCCTTTCAATTGGTAGGTTTCTTTTTTAGACATTTCAGTTTAATTTCTAAATTCCACCCATAATTTGGAGACAGTTACTTATATTCCTTGGTGTATCCTCAGAGAATCCAAGCAAACAAAGTCCAGGTCAGAGTACTTGCCTTGTGTCATAATTTGCAGCTATCTTTAGATATATCAACCTAATTCATGAAAAAAATCCACTTCATTCTATAGGTTAAGTTATAAAAGATCTCTTAAGGGGATGTTTTATTCAAAAGTGGATTTCTATCTTATATTTAGAAAAAAACTGAGACTAAATAGTTTTCTAAGTTGCTTTTGGACTAAGTATGTATGTAGCATAATTATTTGATGAAACTAAGGTATATTTTAAAGTTCATTTTCATGTTCCTATGCATCACTAGCATGAAGGTCTGTGATGTGATCAAAGGTCAGCTCCAAAGTAGACACTATTTTGTCATGCTAGAAAGCTAGTTTAAACTTGTCTTGAAATGCCAAGTGACTCACAATGCTATTTCATGCTCTGTAGTGTTAGACAAAATAATATTAAATTTGCTGTAGTTTTAAAATAGACTGTTAGCAAATACACATAATCCAAAATAAGGAAAATATTGTATTATTTGGAGATATTGTGTGCCATATTTTAATATAAGCATGGCTAACTGTTAACTGACTATAGTGTGACAGGATAACGCTTTACACAAAGCCTCAATAATGGTGGAGGTAGAGAGGTAAAAAGATGTTGGCATGTTGTATCCATTGCTGCCTTGGGTATTTTTCAAAATATCCTTGTGCATTGTTTATACATGTTGACCACCTGTCGCATGATAAAATAATGATACTAAAACTACTTTCCAAATCATGAAGGAACCACATCTAATGCAAAATAAAGTGTTATTACACAAGGCAATTTCTCTACCATCTTACTTAAAACATTTTCTAAAAGCATGGTTACAAACATTCCATGAAAGTACTCCTAATGTTTCAGTAGAATCATATGCTTATTAAAATCACTAATCCTGTTTCTCTTCAAGCCTTGAGCATTTACATATTTGGTCGGTTATTATGTTTAACTATGAGACTATAGTTTTTCAATTTAATTACTTTGAAACTTAATTTAGAAACATCAGAAGTCCAGTACAAACATGAAAAATGCATTTGTACTTCTAAAATGTTAGCTCTATATTTGAATTAAAGTTAATTATATGACTTACTAAATTATATTTATGTTTCAAGCTTCTATAAGATGAACTTGTTAGTTTTTATGGTATAAATATCATAAATATTAATGTATAATACCATTTGATGACATTTGGTTAAACTATACAAAATAGTAGTATGACCAAAGAAAAATACTTTGTGTTCAAATACCAGTCCAAAAGTATATTTTTTGGGCTGGGGATATAGCTCAGTGGAAGAAGCGCCTGCTTAGCAAGCGCAGGGTCCTGAGTTCAATCCCCAGTACCGCAAAAAAAAAAAGTATATTTTTCATTTACAGTAATGTTTGTTTTTGTCTTTTTCAGACAGTGTCTTGCTATGAATTTCAGGCTGGCATTGAGCTCACTTTGTGGGCCAGGCTGTTCTTCTACTCACAACGATCCTCCCGCCTGAGCCTCCCTGGTGCTGGGATTACAGACATGCACCGACCTGCCCAGCTACTATAGTCTATAGTGTTTGTTTAACACAGTAAAGTCTTAAAATATTTTGCAATTAAAAGTTGCACTGTGTCATTATTTTACAATGAAAGTAGAAATTCCAACATCATATATATATATATATATATATATATATATATAATATGGTACAACTCTATGCAGACATACTCTAAAATATTTGTAAACTCTGAAATTATATTTTAAGAGCAGCTCTATGACTATATGGAAATCATGAGCACATTACTCTGTCTAAAAGGTCTACTTCATTGGTAAAAGAATCATTCTTTATGATTCTATATTCAATGCATACAGCATATCAAATGCTTCAAATTATTTTCTAAAATGTGTTTATAGAGAATATTTAGAAGTTTGTATTTCCATTCTTAATGATGAAAACTGTAACACTAAATAGTATATTAAA
The DNA here is from genome assembly GCA_004027595.1 of Dinomys branickii. Taxonomy (NCBI): domain Eukaryota; kingdom Metazoa; phylum Chordata; class Mammalia; order Rodentia; family Dinomyidae; genus Dinomys; species Dinomys branickii. The sequence goes on from PVLD010000480.1 coordinate 125,835, forward strand.
ATAAACCATGACACAGAAGTGAGAAATAGTGATTTATAAAATAAACTGTTTAGCTCGCTCAGCTAGAAAGAAATCTTGAAAACAAGAGGATATTAAAATTGATCACAGTATAAGAAACAGCTGTTCACTCGCTCCAATATTTTTTCCTTCACGTTACTGGGAACTGAACTTAGGTCTTCTCACTGAGCTACATCCTTAAGCCCCACTGCCTTTCTTTGTAAATTAAATTTTTAGAAGACTTTCATTAACTCACTAAAAAGGCAGCACTATTTTAGACTTTTCTGCCTTATTCTCCCAAAGTGCTAAGATTATAGATCCTGCCATGCTGGTTTCTCTTAATGTTTATAAATTTCTCTGTAAACTACAGAATTGACAAGTTTGTTTTTCTAACATTAAAAGAAAATTCACATTAAGCTGTCAAAATGAAAGAGACAATCAACTGGGATTAATAGTAGAAAACTTAATTGGATAATATTGATTCCTGTTGTATGCAAATGCAAAAGTATGTGACATTCATGCTTGAAAGATAAGAGGTATTGCTGAGGGAATACATACATAGTTTATTAGGAACTTGAGGGTCATTTTTGACTGACTTGCTGCTTAGATATAATCTGGATTCACTGATCTTGTAATAAATATAATTTAATAAATATAATATTATATTGGATGAATTTCTGGTGGAGAGAGACAGGAATTCAATATTTTCTTGAGGCATTTGTGTATCCATTCATATATGTGATATATAAATATGATGAAATATGGCATTTCTTGTGATATAGCAGAGACCACTTCATCATCAATCATTGTATACATTTTTTTTGACATTTTGCACTCACAGCATTGAAGAAATAAAGTAAAACAGAAATGTTGAGGTTGAAATTTTATAGCTAAATTTTCAAAACATAGGTAGTTAAGTTGTGAATTGAAGGAAAGAACATAAAATATCACAAGTCAGTAAATGTAGTCCTATGGAACTTTGTGACACTGCATCAACAAATCAATATAGAAAAAGCAAAATGGAAAATGAATTAAAACTTGAGGTTCATTCCAAAGAACAGAATTAGTTTCTGCCATAGGCATTGCTATTTTTAATACAGATTCTTAATTGTCCATAGTAGCAGATGGGTCCTTTGGAAAAATATTAATAGGATATAATGAAGAAGTCAAAAATGCCATTTTAAATTTCCAATTAGTTAGGATAGAAATATTATTTTTAAATACATGCATTGATACATAAATTCTACCACCAATATAACACTTATTTATGCCATATATAAGTAATAGAACATAAATAATTGATGTTTATGAACAAAAATAAGATTTGAGAAAATTATATTTTCCCTAAAAGTTATTAAAAATTCAATTTATTCACCTGGATGTAGTATCTAAATTTGTATTCTTTGGCGCTGGGGATATAGCTCAGTGGAATAAGCGCTTGCCTAGCAAGCGCAGGGTCCTGAGTTCGATCCCCAGTACCGCAAAAAACAAAAAACAAACAAACAAAAAAAGATTTTAAATTTGTATTCTTTATGCAAGAAAGCCCTTGAAATATTCAAAACCAATACCCTGAATTAGGTGTTCATTTAAAACCACTAATAAGAGCTTCCTCCTTGCATTATATCTTCTCTCTCCTGAATCATAGTTTCATTTCTCAAATGAATTTTCCATTTCCATTAAAATATTTTATTGTTTTAAAAATGATGCTACTTAAAGCAGTTTATGTAATGTAGCTTTCTCTTTATTACTTATGATTTTAAACATTAAGAACCCTCAAAATTCATAACACAAGACATAATTAATGTCTGTATTAGAAAACCAGAAGGATTTCAACTAAATAACCTAATGATGCAAATTAATGTCCTGGAACACAAGAGCAAGCACAACCTGGAGTGAGTTGAAGAAAAGAGGTCATAAAGGTGAGAACAAAAGTTAATGAAATAGAAAAAGAACAACATAAGGACAAATCTATGCAGTATTAGTTCTTTGGAAAGACAAAAATAAATCGATGAAGCTATAGTCAAACCAATAGAAAATCCAAATGAATAAAATTAAAGTTTAAAATTGCAATATTACAACAGATGCCAATTAAATCAAGATGGTTATATGACATCATTTTGTAAACATATTTCAGTTATTTGGAAAATCAAAAATAAATTAAGAGATTTCTAAAAACCTATGACCTTATCAATATTGAACCAATAGATACAAAAAAATAATCAGATCTGTAACAACTGAAGACACTGTAATAATAATAAAGTCTCTCAACAGACAATAATAGTCTCTCAACAGAGAATAATAAAGTCTCTCAGTAGAGAATAACCCAAAACTAGCTGGATTTACTGCTGAATTTTACCAAACTCTTTAAATAATTACTAATAACAATGCTTCTCAAACTTTTCCATGAAATAGAAAAAGAAAGATTGTTTATAAGTTCATTCCATGAAGCTATATTCACCCACAATTTACAACCAGGTAAGCAGCCAACAAAAGGAAACTACATGACAATACTTTGAAGAGGGAGATATATGCATATATTCCCAAAAAGATGACTGTAAACATGGTTCAACAACATACTGAAAAAAATGATGCAGCCTGACCTATTGAGTTTATCTCAGAAATGAAAAACTGACTCAACACATATCAATCAACTAATACAATACAACACGAAAATAGAACCAAGGGTCAAATTCACACGATAATCTCACTTGACAGAAAGTTTCCAACAAAATTTAACATCCTTCATAAAAGCCTTGACAGAGAGAGGTAGGGAAAGATATTTCCTAAAAATAATGAAAGTATATATGACAAACCTACAACCAACCTCATATCAAAAACCAAAGAAATTGCTCTAAAGTCAGAAAGGAACCAAGTGCGTCTACTTATCCCCCTTGTTTGATAACACTTGCAATTTAATATGAAAAATAAGACAAGAGGAAGACATAATAGGGATATAAGCAGGAAAGGAATTTCGAATACTCCATATTTGGGTAGAAGTGAAAAATGCACAAAGAGCTCAAAATCTTAACATAGAGAGAAATGATAACCTAAAAAATAAATAGACATGTGAATTAAAGAGAAGCTTCTCTAAAGAAAGTAAGTACGGTCTGGAAGCTCACAAAGAAACATCCAAAATATTTTAATATTAGAGAAATGAAAATCAACACTAAATTGTTGCCATGTCAAACATCCGGAATAGACATCATCATGTACAAAGAGACTCTATATAAATGCTTGGGGAAACATAGGGAGAAAGGAAATTTTCAACCTTATTAAAGAGAATGTAAACTGCTACAAACATTGTAGAAATCTCTTTGGAAGTTCCACAAAATCAAAACATAGAAATACTCAACATATTTCTGAAAGAATTTAAACAAACAGCATATGATAATGACATCTGAATAATCATGTTTGTTATTACAAAATTAATAACAATTGAGTTAGAGGAAACCAGCCTAAGTGCCCATTAATATAAATGTATAAAAAAAATCTGATGTGTATGTGTACAAAGGAATATTATGCAGGTATAAATTAGAAAGACCACATAGTGAACAGTGAACAATGTTAATACATACTGAAGAGGAGATAGACAATGTTAGAAACTATTAACTTCTAACTGTCTAGCAAAGTCTGATTAGAATGAAATAAAGTCCATAAATTTAATTAGGATAAAATCTTAATTTTAGTTGCAACAATATGGTAAAATAACAGATATTTGTGTATAAATTGCTAAGAAGAATAATATTTAATGCAAATTTTAAGCAAAGATATTTGGCATTTTCCCATAAAGAGATTCCATATGCACTTAGTGATACTCATTAAAAATGCAAAAGAAGTAGTAGTCACTATTTCTTTATTATAAATCTTGTCAAATTCCTTATCATCCAGAGTAAGAAAATCTGAAAATTTTATTATTTGCACCTACTTACTAAATTTTGTTTTGCTCCTTAGTGAACTAAAAATAAAAAAAGAACAAAGGATGGGGACTTCTGGGAAAATGGTGACCAGGCGCGCAGCAGAGAGGAATCCTCCCAGAGAGAGATCTCCAGCTTGAGACAGGCTCAGTGCACGGGAGTACCGGGTTCCCGGCTGTGAAATTCCATGGCGGGGTGGGTCAATTTGCTGCAGCGAGGAGCTGGTGCCCCAGAGACCTGGGGGCCGGCGGCAGGACGGACCCTCCCATCTCCCCACACTGCTCGGCTGGCTGGCAGCTGTGGCCAGAAATTGGCTTTCTGGCAGCTAAAGAGCAGGGCGGATTCGGAGCCCGCACTCCTCGGGCAGGCTGCGCTAATCCGGGCTGTGGACTGGGGTCCCGCTCAGGTCCCCATCCCCGCGGCCGGCGCCCTTCTCCACCTGAGCATGGGCACTGTGGCAGCTGCAGTCAGCGGCTCCTGCGAGAGCACCTAGGAGGCAGAGAAGTGCCGGTGAGCAGCAGATCGCAGGTGGAGCACGAAATATTAGCACTCTGGAGCTCTCCTGCCTGCATAGATTCCGGAACGGGTGAGCCAATTGGGCGCGACAACCGGATCTCTGAGTCGGGGAGAAGCTCCAACCAGGGAGGTACACCTGAGTGGCCCTCCTGCCTGCATGATTCCAGGGACGGGTGAGTTGTTTGGGCGCCCCAAACGGATTTCTGAGTCAGGAGAAGCTCCGCCCAGCAAGGGACATCCCAGCAGCCCTACTGACTGCACGGACCCCAGGAAGGAACAAATAGTTGGGCGCCGAGACCGGATTTTTGAGTGGGGGAGGAGCTCCACCCAGGGAGGAGCACCTGAGCGGCTCCACTGCCTGCACGGTCCCTGGGAGGCGAGCTGTTTATGCGCCCCAGCAAGGTCTCTGGGTAGGGAGCAGCTCGACCCACAAAGCAGCATATGAGCAGCCTACTGAGCGGAACTCTCAGCAGAAAGCTTAAGGGACATTCTCCGGAAGAGAAGGAGTCACTGGAGCAGCCTTTGCAACAGACCTTTGCCTGGTGAACTGCCTGGGTAACTTATAGCTCAATATTTTGAATCTGATAGCAAAAATGGGAAGACAGAAGAACAAAACGCAGTCTCAGAACTCAACCCCACCCAGAATAAGTCCTGGATCCGAGGATACAGGAGAACTAGGAAGCCACATACCTGCAAGTTATGAAACGATTGCATCCGAAATGAAGAAACAACTCCATCAGGCCATAGAAGAGCTTAAAGCAGAAATAAGCCACATACCAGCAATAATCTCTCAGACAAAAAATGAACTGAAAACTATAGTGGAAGAAATGTTCCGTACACATAGAGAAGAAATAGATAAAAGAATAGAAGAAAATAGTAAACAAGTGGAAATGTTACAAGAGCAAATTAGGAATGAATTACCACGAATGAAACAGATCCAAAGAGATTGCCAGGATTTGAAAACTTCCATTGAAAGCTGGCAAAACTGCTTAAATGAAACCGAAGATAGAATTTCAGACCTTGAAGACAGCACGGCAGCTTATGAGCAAGAAAGGAAGGATCTCATAAAATCATCACAAACCCAAGAAAAATCAATCCAACAGTTGCAAGATGAGGCAAAACAATATAATATTCGAGTAATAGGAGTCAGTGAAACAGCAGGAGACAACACAAATGATATAAAAAGAATATTTGTTGAAATAATAGCAGAAAATTTCCCAAACAAGGTAAAAGGTACTGAAGTACAGTTAATCCAGGCATATAGAACCCCACTGAGCCATAACCCACAGAAAACCACACACAGACATATGATAGTCAAGTTCACAGACATCCAGCAAAAGAACACAATGTTAAAAGCTGCTAGAGAAATGAAACGGATCACCTATAAAGGAAAGCCCATCAGAATCACAGCAGACTTCGCAACAGAAACGAGGAAATTAAGAAGAGCTTGGAGTGAGGTATTACAGATTCTGAGACAAAACAGCTTCCAAACCAGACTGATGTATCCTGCAAAACTATCCTTCAAATTCAATGGAGAAATAAAACATTTCCACGACAAAGAACAACTGAAGAACTTCCTGAGTGCCAAACCAACAATGAAGAAGCACTAAGAGATATTCTAGACAGAGAAAAAAATGACCACAATCTCAAGAACCACAATAGAAAGAAACCCTCAAACAGAACAAGTAAGTAGACACATAGCAAAAGTAGGAGAACAACAAGTAAATGACATGACTAGAATAAGCAAACATATAACCATTATAACCATTAATGTAAATGGCCTCAATTCACCAGTCAAAAGGAAAAGATTGGCAGAGTGGATTAAGGAACACAATCCAACGATATGCTGTATACAGGAAACACATTTTAGTCAAAGGAAATACACAGGCTGAAAGTTAAAGGATGGAAAACAATTCTCCATGCAACAGGTCCCCAGAAAAAAGCAGGGGTAGCTATTATGTTTGCAGACAATGTGAACTTCCAACTAAAAGCAATCAAAAGAGACAAAGAAGGCCATTAAATACTAGCTAGGGGAAAGCTGCAAGAGGAAGAGATAACAATCCTAAACATTTATTCACCAAACAATGGAGCACCAAACTTTACAAGTCAAGTCTAAACGACGTCAAAAATCAACTAACTAATAACACTATTTTAATGGGAGACCTAAACACCCCTCTCATGCAAAGAGACAGGTCAACTGGACAGAAACGCAGCAAAGAAATAACAGACCTTAACCAAAAGTGTGAACAAATGGGCTTAGTAGATGTATACAGAGTGTTCCACCCCACAACATCAGAATACACATTTTTCTCAGGTGCACAAGTGTTTTCTCTAAAATAGACCACATTCTAGCCCATAGAGCATATCTATCTAAATGCAAAAGAAATGAAGCTATCCCATGCATATTATCCTACCACAGTGCAATGAAACTGGAAATTAATGACAAAGGGAACTCCAAAAACCGCATAAACACTTGGAAAATAGACAACAACCTCCTGAATAACCAATGGGTCACACAAGAAGTTAAAGAAGAAATTAAAAAATACCTACAAAAAATGAAAATGCAAGTATGACCTACCAGAATCTGTGCGATGGAATGAAAGCAGTCTCAGAGGGAAATTCATAGCAATGAACTCATATATAAAGAAAACAGAAGGAGAGCAAATAAACAGCCTAATGCTACACCTCAAACTCTTAAAAAAAGAGCAACAAGCCAAACCAAAAACCCAAAGAAGGGAGGAGATTATAAAACTCAGGGCAGAAATTAATGCAATTGAGATGAAGAAAACTCTACAAAAAATAAGTGAATCAAAGAGTTGATACTTTGAAAGAATAAGTAAAATTAATAAACCTTTAGCCGACCTTATCAAAAAAAGAAGGGAAAGAACTCAAATTCATGCAATAAGGAATGAAAAAGATGAATCACCACACATCCCACAGAAATCGAAGAGATCATTAATACCTACTTTGAAAATCTTTACCCCCATAGGATAGAAAATTCAGAAGAAATGGACAAATTCCTTGAAAGGCACAAATTACCAAAATTGAATCAGGAACATTCAAAAATCCTGAGCAACCCAAAATCAATTAACGAGATTGAAGATGTCATAAAAAACTTACCAACTAAGGAAAGCCCAGGCCCTGATGGAATCACAGCAGAATTCTACAAAACATTCAGAGAAGATCTAATGCCAGCACTCCTCAAACTCTTCAATGAAATAGAAAAGGAAGCAACTCTCCCTAACACTTTTGGGGAGGCAAGTATCATAATGATATCAAAACCAGAGAGGGACCCAACCAAGAAACAGAACTATAGGCCAATCTCTGTAATGAACATAGATGCAAAGATACTCAACAAAATACTAGCAAATACAATACAGCAAATCATAAGGAAAATTATACACCATGACCAGGTAGGATTTATTCCAGGAATGCAGCGATGGTTGAATATTCGCAAATCAATGAATGTAGTACATCATATCAATACAGCCAAAGACAAAAACCACATGATCATCTCAATAGATCCAGAAAAGGCTCTTGATAATGTCCAACATGCATTCATGTGAAAAACCTTAGAAAAAATAGGAATATATATATGTGTGTGTGTGTATATATATATATATATATATATATATAAATAAAAACAAAACAAAACAAAAATAAAAAAATAGGAATAGATGGCCTCTACCACAATCTGATCAAAGCCATCTATGACAAACCAGCAGCCAACATCATACTAAATGGACAAAAACTGAAAACTTTCCCTTTAAATTCAGGAACAAGACAAGGATGTCCATTGTCACCACTCCTATTCAACATAGTTTTGGAAGCATTAGCCCCAGCAATTAGACAACAGAGAGAAATAAAAGGAATACGGATAGGAAAGGAAGAAATCAAACTATCACTATTTGCAGAAGACATGATACTATACATGGAGGACACCAAAAACTCCACAAGAAAACTTCTGGAATTAATTGATAAATTCAGCAGCGTAGCTGGATACAAAGTCAACACTCAAAAATCAATAGCATTCCTATACACGAACAACAAAAAGACAGAGAGAAATTGAGGAAACCATTCCTTTTACAATAGCAGCCAAGAAATTGAAATACTTAGGAATCAATCTAGCAAAGTGTGTGAAAGATTTATTCAGTGATAACTACAGTACTTTGAGAAAAGTGGTCGAAGAGGATTTCAATAAATGGAAAAACATACCCTGCTCATGGTTAGGAAGAACTAACATTGTAAAAATGGCCATACTACCAAAACTGTTGTACAGATTCAATGCAATTCCCATTAAACTACCATTAGCATACCTCACAGATCTCGTGAAAATGTGCCTTAAATTCATTTGGAACCAGAAGAGACCCAGAATAGCAAATGCAATCCTGGGCAATAAGGACAAGTCAGGTGGAATCAGAATCCCTGACCTGAAATTGTACTACAAAGCTACTGTAATAAAATCAACCTGGTACTGGCTAAAAAACAGACCTGAGGATCAGTGGAATAGACTAGAAGATGCAACCGTAATGAAAATCCCACTCAGCTACCTAATATTGGACAAAGGGGTCAACCAAACTCACTGGAAAAAAGAAGGCCTGTTTATTTTTTTTTTTTATTTATTTTTTTGTTTTTAAGAAGGCCTGTTTAATAAATGGTGCTGGAAAAACTGGCTTGCCTCTTGCCGAAAACTGAAAATAGACCGAAGTCTTTCACCATGCACCAAACTCAGGTCAAAATGGATCACAGATCTCAACATTAAAACAGAAACTTTAAATCTATTGGAAGAGATAGTAGGTAAAATTCTTGAAGACAAAGGAGTAGGCAAAGAGTTCATGAACAAAAATGAAACTGCAAGGGAAACACTTCAAAAAATCAATTACTGGGATCTCATCCTACTGAAAAGTTTTTGTACATCTGAAGAAAGCACCAGCAAAGTAAAAAGAAAACCCACAAATTGGGAAAAAATCCTAGCTAGCTGTCCCTCAGACAAAGGTCTTCTATCTAGAACATAGAAAGAATTAAAAAACATGTTCCTATCCAGATTCAAAGACCCAATCCAGAAATGGGCATCTGAGATGAATAAACACTTCTCAGATAAAGAAATACAAATAGCAAATAAATATATGAGAAAATGTTCCACATCCTTAGTCATTCGAGAAATGCAAGTAAAAACAACATCGAGATTTCATCTCACCCCAGTAAGAATGGCCAGTATGAAAAAATCATCCAATAACATATGCTGGCGAGCCTGTGTAGAAATAGGGACTCTATTACACTGCTAGTGGGAATGCAGACTGGTGCAAGCACTGTGGAGAGCCGTTTGGAGATTCCTCAGCAAACTAGTTCTAGAGGTTCCATTCCAACCTGCTATTCCCCTTCTGGGTATTTTCCCAGAAGATCTGAAAGCATCATATCACTCTGGTATATGTCCACCCATGTTTATAGTAGCACAATTTGTAATAGCTAAATTGTGGTAGCAACCCAAATGTCCATCCACAGAAGAGTGGATTAAAAAACTGTGGCATTTTTATATAATGGAATATTATTCAGCTATAAATGGGGACAGATTTGAGGCCTTTGTAGGCAAATGGTCACAATTGGACAGCATATTCATAAGTGAAATAAATCAGAGGTATATGTGCAGGCAATGTATTGTGTCACTGGTGTGAAAACCTGAGGGTGGGAATATAAACTAAGAGACATGAAGGAAATCTGTTCAAATGTAAAGACCAGATTGGACATGGGAAGGAGAAAAGAAAGAGGCAAAAATGTATGTATAAATATACGTATGTGTATACATATGTGCAGGATGGCTAACATGATTCTACTATTGTCTTATGTCACTTAATGGTATGGAATAGTTGATGACAGGTTGTTTGATCAATCTTGTATGTCTATATGTGTCCTCCGGAGCATACATTTTCAAGATATCAATATGCAATGCAACAGCTATTGTTGGTTTTCTGTTGCTTTGTCTATAATTCAATTCTGGTTATACGGTTATTGAGCTACTTTGTGTATCTTTGTTAATGCTTTTCGTTTTTTTTTTCTTTCTTTCTTTTTCTGTTGTTGTTGATGTAGTTCTTTTTGATTTCACAATATAAAAAGAAGTTGTACTACTGACTTAGCTCACTTTATTTTAAGGAATAGTTGATGATTAATTGTCTGATCAATTTTGCATGACTATATCTGTTTTCCTGAATATACTCTTAGAAGTTATCGATATGTAATGCAATGAGCATTGTTGATTCCCTGTCACCTTATCTGTAAGTCAGATTCGATTGTACTATTCTTATGCTACTTTGTTTCTGTTTGTTAATATCTTTTTGTTTTTATACCTTTAAAATTAAAAAAAGAACAAAGGATTTTGTACATGTATAGAGTATACTTTAGTTTACCCCCTAATACCCTTAAATTTGATTATAGGCTTTTCTAATTTGTAGAAATTTAGTTTTATGTATTTTAATTTTATTGTTCTATTGCATATATTAACTGTACACTGTAATAAATTATATTTGTTCCATGTTTTCTGAGATTTTAACAGTGATATGCACACAAATCACTTTTGAGTCTTCAACTTTTCTATTATTCTTAAGTCTTCAGTAATGTATTTTATTGTAAATTGTAAGAGAAGAGCCCGTTATCCTTTATTTATTTATTTTAGAGACAGGGTCTCTCTATGCAGTTCAGGCTGGCCTTGTGCTCACTTTGTAGCCCAAGCTGGCCTTGAACTTGCAACGATCCTCCTGCCTCAGCCTCCCTAGTGTTAGGATTACAGGCATGCACCATCATGCCCAGCACAGCACCAGTTTCCTAATATATCAATGTCTATATATCTATGCATTTTAGGAATTAAAATACATACCTTTTCTAAGCCTATAGGGTGGCTGAAAATCAAGAAAAATGCAAAAACCATAATTATCCAGGAATTTTCCACTGTTTAATAATTTTCTATATTTCCATTATCAAATACTAACTGAAATCTGTTCACTTTTTTACATCTATAGACATGTACATACATTTCTACTGATTATGCTATTAATTTAGATTTTTTAAAATTGAACTTTGTCTATAAACTGTAAATATTATTTATTAGTATAATTTAAATGTTGAAGTGTATCAATTAATTTATATCATGGTACCATATTTCAGGAATATTATTTAAATTTTTTAAGTGATTTTTTTTCTCTGGTGTTGCTGGGAGTTCAATTTAGTGTCTTGAAAATGCTAGGGGAATATTTCACAACTGGGCTACATCCCCAGACCAATTTTTCGATTATGAATTCAAGAACCTGAACTGAGTTGATTTTTTCCCCTTTTATTATATTGAGATAACTTGTAGAAAACAGGAATTATTAAACTTTACATTTTTAAAAATATATTTATATTAATGTTTTGGGCAATATCTCTTAGTATATGTCTTTTAATGTGATTTCATGATTTCCGATGTTAATATAGGTCTGTTATTGCATTTAGATTGCCGTTATAATTCACATACTCACATACTCATTAAGAAAGTTTTATTATCACAAAGTCCAGAGATTATATCTTTGATAAGTAAGAATATGTTTGCTCCTAAATTTTAAATTATGCCTCAATGAGGGTGAGTTGACTAAGTTTTGCAAAACAGTAAAGTAAGTCTTTTTGAAAGAATGCAATTATGTGATATTTTAAAACAGCTTTAATGAATAAAAATGTAGGAAAATAAGTAGTGTACCTAGACGATATACATTTACATAACTTATTACATAATTTGCACCTCTGTTATTATATGTAGCTCTGTCATAATTTGAACTGTATCACAAAATCATTAATCTTCATGTTTCAGTCTACATTTCATTAAGTGTGGTATGCAAATACTTTTAATAACATAATTTTATGATCATTAATGAACATACTATTTAAGCTAAGTCTAACATTCTCTACAGAGGGATATTCATACATATTCAATAGTACTATGGCTTTTATCTAAATATCACATCAAAGCCTCATGCACTCAATTGGGGGTTTTGATAGGTAAGTGGATTATAGTGAGGTGATACTGATCAGTAGATTAATCCCCTAGTGAGTTTATAATGAAATGTGGTATTGGGAGATGAAGCTAGGTCAGGATGCTGAATAACTGAGACTGTAGCCTGGAAGGTCTAGCTCTCTCTTTCCTCACCTGACCTTATCTTCTCCCCACCAGAACTTGAGGACATGGAACTGAATATGAAAACCCCCATCATTTGCATAATTAAGCAGGGAAAAATGGAAAAATGGCACACAGAGCCCTGTAAAACTACCAGAAAGTTGCAAAGTGATTCAGTCACTGATCCTGCTGGTGGCAAACCTTGGCATCTTTCATGTAGTGCTAGTTTTACAGGAATGCACAACGAAAGAATTGTGGGGTCAGGAAGGCTTCCAAACAGACTAAAAAAAAAAAAAGCCTGGCAGTGCACTCATAAGAGAAGCTGTGAGAGTGAAGGATTAGATACCTCAGGGAACTGGAAAAGCCAGCAATATGGACTATCTGAGGAACACCACAAGTAGTTAGCAAAGCTAGTCAAAAAGAGAAGCCAGAAGACCTACAACTACCACAAGTAATGCCACAGAAGCACAACTACCCAAGCCATTTGAAGTTAACTTCTCATCGTCACAAATTTCCCTGGGTGCAGGACATATTACTAAGGGATATAATGTTTTCACTGCTGGTTTTCTGTCTTGCTTTGTTCCCACTGCTTTCTGTCAGCCTATTGCTTGTTTTCGGAGAAGGAATGTTTACTATGTGCCACAATATGTTGGAAGTCTTAAACTTTCTTTTGATTTGTAAAGAGGCTCATGGATAAGTGTTGCTTTAAATCTCATAGGAGACTTTGAACTTGTAACTTCCAGCAGTGATGAAACTGTTAGGACTTTGACAACTCTTAGAATTGTATGAAATATATTTTTCTAAAGAAATGTTCATGAGTCCTCTGGAGTCCAGGGGTGAAATGTTATGCTTCTTATCTACATGTCCTTTCAAAACCTTGTGCATTCATATGAGGAGTTTTGGAAGGTGATGGGGTCATGGGAGTTATAGCTTAGTTAGCCAATAAATTTATAGCTAAATACGTGTAAGGAGGTGAATACTTACTGCATGTGGTCACGTGAATCATAGCCTAGAAAGGGTTTTCTCCCTCTTTCCTTTTTTGCTCTCTCTCATCCTATTGCCATCATTCTATGAGATTTTCTTTCTTATAACTCTCTGCCCTGCCGCCCTGCCTTAGAGTCAGCCAGCAATGAAGTGAATTTGCTACAGACTGTGAGCCAAAGCAAGTCTTTCTTTAACTTGTGGGTGTCAAGTATTTTGTTCTAAGAATGAGAAAGGAATTGGGACAAATAGTTAAATACAGTTACTACATCCTAACTTCCAGATCGATGGAAGCTACCCATGTAAATCCTACATATTTCTTTGTCTTAACTTGCAAAAACTAAAATTGTATAAATGTCTACAATCAAGGCAAAAATGGATATGAAATGCATAGTAGACAAGGTACATTAACAACACTGGGCATGGCAAGTTTAACTGGCATTTTGTGAATATCATTGGCATAGATTTACCTGGGCATGAAGTTCTTTTGTATCTTTTTGTACCAGGAATTGGACTTAAGACTTTGTGTTTACCAGCAGGTGCTTGTGCTGCTGAGATATATCCCCAGACCTGGACTTGAAGTTCTTAATGGCCGGTGATATATTTTATGGTTTAAATATGAAATTTCTCCTTAGGAACTCATTTATATATTGACAGTGATAGCCTCATTAGTGGACTACTTTATTAATGAGTTGATAGCTGAATGTGTTATTAAGAGGTCAGGAATACTTGGAAGAAGTAGGTCAACAGGTTTGTGCCTCTGATAGGTATATCTTATCCCTAAATCTTTTCTCTTCCTCTTTACTTACATTAGTACATGGTTATGATGCATATATAATGATTATACTCACTGTACGGAATTGTCTCATGTGCATAATACATTTCAGTTCCCTTCATGTTGCCCACTCCCCTTGCCTTTGTTTACAACTGCTTTTGCCATTCTAGGTCACTTCTAGTTTCACGTGAATTTTAGGAACGCTTCTTATAGTTCTGTAGGGAATGATATTGGTATTTTGACTGGGATTCTGTTAAATGAATATAATAATTTTTGAAATATGGTCATTTTGACAATATTGCTTCTGCCTGTTTAGGAACAAGGGCTATCTTTCCACTTTCTAATATTTACTTCAACATACATTTCCAGAGTAATATAGTTTTCATTATGAAAGGATTTCACTTATTTGTCAGGTTAATTCCTAAATAATGTATTTCATTTTTTCTTGATGTTATTCTGAAGGTATTGTTTTCCTAAATTCTTTTCCAGAGAAATTTTATGGGTATATATTAATGGTATTAATTTTTGAGTATTGACTTAGTATCCCGCTACATTGTTGAATTTGGATATTAGCTCTAGAAGTCTTTTGGCAGAATTTTTGAGGTCTTCTATGTAGAGAAACATGTCATCAGCAAATAATAATTTAAATTCTTCCTTCTTATCCATGTCTCTTTTATTTCTTTCTCTTGTCTTATTGCTCTAGCAAATGTTTCAAGAATTTATATTAAAACAGAAGTAGTGATAGTGGATATCCTTCTCTTGTTTCTGAATTTAGCAGCAAAGCTTTCATCTGCTTTTCATTTAGTATGATGTAGAAATTTGGTTTGTCATGCATGGCTTTTATCAGGTTGAGATACTTTCTACTCCTACTTTTTATCAATGTCTACATAATGATATATATTGATTTTGTCAAATGCTTTCTCTGTGTCTATTGAGATGATCATATGACTTTTTTTGCTTTACTTCTATTGATGTGATTTATTGCATTTATTCATTTGGGTATGTTGAATCACCCCTGTACCAATGGAATTAATCCTATTTTATCATAATGTATAACTTTTTGATGATTTGCTGCATTACTTCTACCAGTATATTATTAAGGATTTTTGCCTCTGTGTTCATTACAGTGATTGGCCTATAGTTGCCATTTTTTCTTTGTTACTTTTCTGGTTTTTAAAACAGGGTTATGTTTTCTTCCAGAAATGATTGTGAAGTACTGCTTCCCTTCACTTTAATTTAGCAGTTTGAGGAGTATTGGAATTAGATCTTCTCTAAAGTTGGTATACAATTTAGCAGTGAATCCGCTGGGTCCTTGGCTTTTCTTATTTGACAGTGTTCTTTAAAATTATGTTTCAACTTCATTGACTGATTTTGGCTTATTAAAGATCTATATATCTCTTGATTTAGCTGTGGTAAATCATATGGATTTGGTAGTTTATTTCCTCTAAATTTGCTCTTTTATCTGATTTCATGTTCTCAAAGTAGTTAGAAATTTTCTTCTGGATTTCAGCAGAATCTAGTGTAATTGTACCTTTTGCATTTCAGATTGCATGAAATTGGAACTATTCTTTCTTTACTTTGGTATGACTACCTAAAGGTTTCTCTCTTTTGTTTAATCTTTCAAATAATCAACTGTTTGATTCATTGATATTTTAAATTGTTTTTTAGTCACAATTTCAGTAATTTGTGCCTTGATATTTATAAATTCCTTCTTCATATTAGCCTTTGAGGTGGATTTTTTTAAACACCATGATGAGCATTTTTAAGTTATTTATTCAAGTTTACTCTGTTTTTTTAATGTGGTGGTTCACTGGCCTGGATGTCCTTATAAGACTGCTTTCATTGAGCACCATGAGGTCTGGTATAACATAGTGGTATTATAGTATGATTGTTTAAACTGTGTAATTTCTTCTTAATTTCATCTGTAACCTCTTGATTATTTAAGTGAATATTGTTTAATTTCCATGTGTTTGCATACTTCATGCTGATTCTTTTGTCATTGATTACTAGTTTCTGCATTTTGATTTGACAATACAAATGTGATGATTTCAATTTCTTGCATTTATTTAAGCATGTTTTATTAACTAGTATGTGATCTGTTTTGGAGAAAGTCCTATGTGCTACTGATTATAATGTGTAGTATGAAAGTTTGGTTGAACTCAGATAATTATTTTTGTCTTATTGATCTGCCCATTTGTGAAAATGAGGACCTGAGGTGCCAACCTACTATTGTATTTGTGATTATCTGATTTTTCACGTCCATTTGTGTTTGTTTTATAAAGTTGTCATCAGTATTTGGTGCATATATGCTTCTAATTATTAACATTTCCTGTTGAAATGTTACCTTAACTAATATGTAATGACTTTCTTTTCACGTTAATGTTAGCTTGAAGTCCATTTATTCTGTTACTAGAACAGTAACTTTTTAATGTGCTGCTGTTGCATGGGATATCATTTTCTTTTTTGATTTTTAATCTGTGAGTATCTTTTGTAACTAAATATGTTTGTTAATATTGCATATTTTAGTGTTTTCTCTTTTGACCCATTCTGTCAGTCTATGTCTTCTGATTGAGGACTTGAGACCATTCACACTAACATTTATTACGGAGAGATTCTGAATTAGCCCTGCCATTGTATTATTTTTCTGTTGTTGATTTTCATATTTTCTCCTATTTTGCTTATCTGATCATCTTACCAGTTGTCCTTCATTGAAAAGCATGAATACAACTGGTAAGATTTGATTTGATGGTCATTAATTTCTTGAGTTTCTGCTTGTCATGGAAAAGCCTTACCTCTCCAACAGTTTTAAAGGAAACTTTTGCAGGTTACAAAATTCAGGGTTGCAAGTTATCTTTTACGGCTTGAAGCACTTCAAGCCCACTTATCTTTGTATGTAATTGCTGCCTTTCTCTAACACCATTTAGGATTTTGTACCTGTGATGAACTTCTGGAATTTTGAATATAATGTATCTTAGAGACATTTTCTATGGGCATGGCTATTTGATGTTCTGTATGTCTCATTGATACGGATGTTTAATTCCTATATTTCTAATGTTTTCTAGAATAGAATATATTTCAGGATCTTGCTTGCATATTGTTGGTTATAACTGATATCCATTGCCTTTTCTTTTTCATGTTGTTTCCTTGTTGCTTGTTGCTTCTCTTTCTGTTCTGTTTAATTGCTTGCCCTACCTGGTGGCTTCTTTCTATTGGTGTTCCTTCATTTGTGGTCTTCATTATTTCCGTCTAATATGTCTATCAGAGCATTCTGTAGAGTTGGTTTGTTGGTCATAAATTTCTTCAAGTGTTCTTTGTCATGGAAGTATTTTATTTCTTCATCAGTTCTGAGAGATAGTTTTGTTAGCTACATTGATCTGGGTTGAAGATTGCTTTCCTTTAGGGATTGAAACACTTCACTCCTAGATTTTCTTGATTTGAGGGTTTGTGTTGAGAAGTCTGCTGTGATTCTAATTGGCATTTCTTTATAGGTGTTATGTTTCTTTGGTCTAGCTGCCTTTAACATTTTGCCATTGTCTTGGTTACTTTTCCCTCGTTGCTGAGACAAAATACCCAACGCCCAGAGTGAAGAAAGGAAGGGCTTATGTAGCTTACCGTTTGTTGAGGTTTTGGTCCATAAATGGCTGTTTCAGAAGCAGAGTGGAATATGGCAGAGGGCAAACGTTTATGATGGCAGAACACAGCAAAAACAACCAGCAAAAGGGAGGCATGGCAAGGAAGCAGCCTCTTTCCTTCCCTTACATTGTAAACAGCCTTACCCCCACCCATGGGGCGTGTACCTCTCACACAATCTCCATGCCCTTCTCTTCCACAGGCTCAGGATGTATGCAAAGTAAGCACTTTAGCTTCCTCCTGAGTCACTCAGCTAAACCTCTAGACTCCCCAAGTTGACACAATGTATCAACCATAACAGCCATTATGCTGAATTTCTAGCATCTTGATTATTGCCTTGCTGTAGATTTACTTTGGTCATGGCTCTTTGCGGTTATATATGCTTCACTTATTTAATGTCAAATTCTGTCTCCAATTTTGGGAAGTTTTCTGCCATTATTTCTGTGAAGAGGTTTTAAATAGCATTTCTGCTGTCTGTACCTCGGTGATTCCAGTCAATCTTGTTCTTTTTTGCTTCTTTATGTAGCTGTTGGATTGATTTTTCATGATCTCTTGTGATTTTTAAGATATCTTTCTTTTCCTGGTTGTTAATTGTGTTCCTGTCTTTTAGATTTGATATACTACCCATGCCTTCATTTAATCTGCTGCATATACTCTCAATGAGTTTCCAATCTCCTGCATTTCTTTTTTGATCTGTTTCATTGATTATATTTTTTGGCTATGATTTTCATTCATGATTTCTATCATTTCTTCCAGCTCCTCTATTTGCTTATTTGTGTCTGCTATAATCCTTTTATTTTGATAGTCATTTCTTATTGCACCTTACACATTATTTTTTCTATGACTTCTTCAATCATTTTTTTTTCACATTTGTTGCTATCATTTCAGAGAGTTCCATTTGTTACGTCCTGATTTCCTCTAGCTCTTTGTGTTCTTGATTTGTCTTGGGTGGACTGGGTGTTTTGGATTGCATTCTGCTTTTTCATCTTGTCATTTTCCATTTTATTTTATTTTCTGTGTTGATACTCTTAGATTTCCAATGTTAATAGCTTTGTCACTGAGGTAGAGGCTTTCCTAGGAGTTGTCTGTTGCTTGGGATCTCTCCTCTCCCCAGCACTGCCGTCACTTCTCTTGCTGGATTGCCTTACTCCTCTCTTACAGCCACATTCCTCTCACCAGCAAACCGACCGGGGCAGCTGAGGAAGAGCAGAGCACAGACTCACACTTTGCTTGGCAGCACTGCCGTCCTGCGGACAGAGGAAGAAGGGCAGAGCCCAGATTCACGCTGGGCTTTCAGGCGCTGCCATCCCTGGGTGCAGAGCCCAGAGTCACGCTCCCCACGTGTTAGTACCACGCTCCTGGGGAAAAGGAGGAAGTGTAGAGCCAGTTCTCGTGTTTCAAAGTTCTGTATAATTCAAACAGTTTTAGGAGATCCTGCAATTGGCATGAACATTTACCTGTTAATACATTCTTATAGCTGAGTCTTATACCTAGAATATACAGCCAATTTTTTTTTTTTTTTGGTATAGAGAGGAAGAAAACATTAAGTTCCACTTGAATTCAATGTGTAAAACTGACATTTAAAATTTCTACTTTCAAATTCATTGGTCAGAAAACATTACATCTCCCAACCAAAACAGAAGAGTAGAAGGGAAGTATAATGCATCCCATGATGGGGAAAACAGGAGAATGGGATAAAAGTTAAGAGTAAGATTCTTTTCACAGACAGAGATTAGCTGTGAGCCATCCTGAGACTACAGTATGTGCTTTATGCTTTAATATGCATCACTAAATAATTTGTTTAAAATCTCTTACCAGTTTGCATTTTTGAAATAGACGTTGTATGGTATTATTGACTCTATCTCTCCAATCCTGACAGCATTTATGTTTTTCAGTTCTCAGGTGAATAAGTCATACATTTAGGAAGAATTCTGATTTCTCTATCTATGAATTGTCTACCTGTTTCTTAAAGTTTTTCTAATGCTATTTGATATTTTTCTTACTGATATAAAAATGCTGTTATATTCCAACAGCTAATATTTTCACCATTTTGTATTTTGTAAGAGTCTATAAGTTGCCATCTTGTCTTTTAACTTTATATAAAACATCACAAGAGTATTGAAATATCAAATATTATGTAATCATATTTATTAATAAATTCTTCCTTCAAATGTAAACTTCCTGTCTTTGATGGAGACTCAGGCAATGAAGGCATTCTTCAGCCACTTTGCAGAGTTTTCTAGATCTGATCTATCTTATCCAGGAACTTTATGAATAATTTTTACTCTGTTAGACGATGGAAATTGACTAATATTTTTAAATCTAACGTTCCTATTTGGAGAATTAAAGCTAACACTCTGCTGGAAAGGCTGATATATCTGTGCCTTTGTTCTGACAGTGGAAGAAATCAGATCTGAGATGATTTTGTATCCCATGCTCCTCTCCGTATCATCTTCCACCATGAAATAAGAAGAATTTAGGAAAACATACAGCTGAAAGAAGCCCAGTGTTTCTGCAGTAAAAAATCCTTTGCATATATTGAGTACTGAGATATTACTAAATCATTACTGGTATTAAAAATAATCCAGTTTGAAAACTTTATATTAAATTTTGTACTGAAATCAAGGAAATGTTGAAAAGGGACTTTAGAGAAATTCAAATCTACATTGTCATCTTTGAACACAGTGCTCTTATATTTCAAATGAAACTAAAAACATACAAACATGTTCATCTTATAGGAATATTAAGAAGAGAAGAAAATGTAATTTTTGCCTAATTGGAATTTAAAATTTTGTTTAATTCTAAAAGCATTTTGTTCATTACTAAAAACTTTTAATATGATTTTTATCTGTAATGATGTAAAATCCTATTAGTAAGAGTACATTCACCTAGACATTTATCCATATATTAATTTGTTTTAAAGTATCAATTAAAATCAGGTATTGTTATAATACATTCATTGAATATTAAGTATTATAATTTGGATTCTTAAAGAACTTGTGGTAAGAAGAATAGTCTTTATTATTGCATACAAATTTTGGAGTTCTAAGTTTACATCTTACCACAGTCGTATTGCCTTTTATTTCACAGTATATTTAATTAAGTAATATCCATGATGGTTTCAGAATTTAGGACACTTTTTTGCTAATTTACAAAGTGAAAAGGAATCTTTTATAGGTGTATAAAATAGAAAATTTAATTGCACTGTGCAAGCTGGAATTTATTATCACATTTAACTGAGTCATCTTATAATTATTATCTGTGATTTGTTATTTTTATTTTTTGAAGCAGTTTCAGAGGAGATGTCAGAGATATGTAAGAAAGTGCTATATAATTGAAGTTTCTATTGTTTCCATTAAAAGTAACACTTCAGTTTCAATGCTGTTCAAGCTTCAGTGGAATTTAATAAACGGCAGAAACCTAGAATAAAGTAAAATGGAACTTTTAGAAATCTGTCAGTTTATTATTTTCTTAATCTTTTCTTGGCTCATCTTTACTATATACTTCTCTTAGCATCATAAGTTTTGCTCAATTTAATAGAAAACATACATAAAATCAAACGAGAAATGATGAGCATAAAAGACTACGATTAATAATTTTAGAAAGCACAACATTTACTTCTACAAAATTATCAAATCTAAAAGATCAAGTCCTATAATTCACAATAGTGAAAATTCATTGTCATTGTGGTCTACGGAAGGCTTTTGTATATACCAAATATTGTCATTAGCCTTTAAAAAGCTTAATATTTTTTGTATCTTACACTCACTTTCTAGAGACAGTTTTAAAAGCAAACTAAAATGCAAAGTAACATTATACATTTTCAATGTAGCTTAGAATTCAAGCTTGTTACAGGTTACAGAATGAAGAAAGAACTAATTTTTGTCTGTTTGTATCTACAAACAATAAATAAGATAGATAAAGTGAAAGAATATTTGAAGAACATAAAAACAAAAAGAATGTTTGGAAAATCTCATTGAATTAAGAACTGCAATCCAAACAAATACATGAATCAGGTGTATGGAAGACTTAAATATTAAAGAGGCAAAAACTTTCTGTTCTGCTTGTACATTTGCCAGATTCACGAAGGAGGGGTTTTTCTCTATGAATTTTCTACATTTGTTTTTGCTGGTCAGGATATCTGTACCTCCTGCGACCTCATCTTAGTTCCATGTGAGTCATTTATTCAACTTCAAAGCAAGCAAACAACATAAAAGTTACTGTTACTGAAAATGTAAACATTAAATTAGAATGTCACAAAAGTAAGAAAAAATAGAAGAATTACAAAACCATCAAGTATGTAGGGCTGTAAAGAAATCTAGCAGCACAAAGGAAAGGCAATTTATGTCAAAGGAATATTATGAGGTGCTGAGTAGGTATTTAATATTAACCCAATAAAATAATATTAAAGAAAATAATCTCAAAAATAAGAATTATTTGCTATTGTAAAATGTGTTATAAATTATTCACAATTACTAAAACATTGCACTAAACAAAATGAACTCTGATCCACTTAATGAGATTACTTTGCTATACGTAGTAAACACTTATCCATTTGAATCATTTTTACTTATTTAAGAAACCTATACTTATGTGCAACATACTGTTTGTGTAAACTGACTAGCACTGTCATTCCATATTAAGCTAGTCATAAGCAATTTACATTAAAAATAATAGAACAGTCCAAAATCCTTTCCTATTCCAAAATTATCAATACGATTTTATCTAAAAGAATACACAAAATCAAGTTTTTAATATTATTCCTGTTTAACAATAATAAATTCATAAATAATCCTAATTTTTGAAGTATTAGGCAATCAACAAATTACAGTATATTTAGTCACTAGTTATTCCTAAAATTTTAAAAGCAGCCCCTCATTCTTGATACACAGATATTAATCACATAAAGTAGTTTTAAAAAGAAAGTTTAGCTGCGCATGTTGGTATATGATTGTAATCCCAGATTACTGGAAGCTGAATCAGGACTATCCCAGGTTCAAGGCCAGCCTGGATTACATAGCAAAATACTGTCTAAAAGCAAGAAACAACCATGATGATATCAAACACAAATGTGCCAATTGAAAGTTTACCTGCGCAGTATTTCACCACGATCATCCTTAAAATGGGTCTGCGGGTCAATGATTTTTAAATAACAGTGTGCATACCAATATTGTATGCTCTCACTTTTCTGATAAATAGGAGGGTAAAAACGTTTTGCTAATATTTACTAACAGTTTCAGGCCATTCTAATGATCATTCCCTATTTTACTTTATTACAAGTGACTAGGCATTCCTAGTGTCATTCTCACGTTGACAAAAGCCATTCCATTTACATTATTATCCCTTTGTTGAGTGTCATAAGTTAATGACTGCTTCATATAAGAATGTTTTATACTTAAACTCTAAACAAAAATTGTACGAATACATTGAATTTAAAAGAGCAGACATGATTGTTTGCAATATGCCTGACCTCAGGAGCAAAACTACACATGATGAAGAAGCTCAACGCATTAGAATCCGCTCAAAACACGTGTATTATGGCAAACTTCCCTTATTCTCTTCCACATAACAGTCTGATCTTACATTTGCAAAATACTCTATAGAACATAGAAAGCAAAGCTGTGCTTATGTGAGCTCAAGACTGAGAAGTGCCGTGCTTTCAGATATAAATAAAACCACCGAGAAGAACAATTCTCAGACAAAAATACATTTTGTCTTTGGCAAGATGGTCATTATTGGTCAATCATAGCCAGTTTTGCTTATTTTTCTAAAGTTTGTTTCTAATGGTGATCTGCTTTGTATAAGATAATTCCAGGTATTTGATTGCCAACAATATTTTCATATGTTCAAATATTATCAGATCATATTAGATAAACATTAGGGGAAATAATGCTAATATTTATTTAAATATTTATGCATGCTTATTTGTTGTAAATGAGCAGTTGAAAATTCAAGTGAATGATATTAATTGATTTTGATACATTGCAAATAATTTTACTTTATATACAAGGAATTTGTAAACATCATTTGCCACATTTTAACAGTACAATAAAATCTATTGGCAATGAATGTCAAAATCACTTTATTAATGATGTGCTATAAATTTTATATTGTGGAGAATCAATATTTCATTTCATAGAAAACATGTTTGTGAATTTTTCTAATCACATTTTATAGACTTGTTTTCCTTTAAAAGTCAAATTAGTGGTATTAATTAATAAACTTACTTTAAATATTCTATTTAGTTTGTGTCATTCTGAAACAAAATTTTCATTTTTTGATGCCAATAAAAATTCAAAGAAAAATCATTCATAATTTCAAAACTTGAAAGCATAAAATACCATTTGTTAGACAAATTACTAGATGGTGGTTTATTTCCTGCTTATGGAAAGGTGTTTGCAATTGATACCAGTTTTTATATTATTTATAAGTCCTTGATCTACTAGCGAACTATAGATATTAATCTTATATACCCTATAAAAATCATGTGTAACCTAAAACTCTGCAAAGTGAAATAAAAACCTCAGTTACTATCTATGATTTAAATTTTCTACATATGTGCCCTTTGATATTTGTCAAGAAAGAGTAAGAGAAAGAAATGTTAAGAATTGACTATTATAAAAGTAACTAGAGTAGGCATGATTTATATGTTTGGGAAGGTATTATATCATAAGACATGTTGATGAATGCTCCGACTTTACACAAATTTATTCTTATACCCTCCAAGGGAATTGCTCAGTGGTACCTTAGATGATGCAAATTGCACAATTTTAAAGAACCAATTTTTATACAAATTTCTTCTTTGAGATGTATCATATAAATGTTACTATAGTCAATGAAATTCATATTCTGGATGATCTATTTTCAGGGCATCAGTATAAAATCACTGGATAAATCGTCTAAACAATGATAATTTTTCAAACAATTTATTAAATTCTTGAATCCTAAGTACTGTGTGAACCACACATTGATAAAAATTTTATTCATGAGAGCTTTAAATAACATATATTGAGATAATTTTTATTAGTATTTCCACAGAGATATAATATTACAGGGTTAAAAATAGCAAGGAAGTAATAATAAGAGTTTTGATTATTTACGTTTCAAGGAATAAACCATAATCCTAAAATGCAATTATGATTATGTACATTCTGTAAACAACATTATAAAATAATTCTTAACAACCTGATTTATTTATTCTATATCACTGAAAACATTCATTCATTTATAACAAGCAAAGTCGCATATCTAAAGAGTATATGGTGGATTACTGCTCTGTGCCAGGCATTATAGCAAGTTTGGAAGCAGCTTACAGTATTTATGAAGATTTATTGTAGAAATAGAAATTTATGATTTTTACCATTGAGTTAAATGATCATAATTTCCATAATACCTTGATATTATTATATATACTAAAATTCTTTGAATAGTAACATGTGTGCTAAATTATTAAATGTCAGAAAAAGTAAAATAGCTGAGGGAAAAATGTTGAGGTATACATCAATTTAAGGTTATGGAAAGAATGATTCTGGTGTTACATTTTTTAAGTTTGTTATCCTTAAAATATTTATGACTATATGGCCATATATGAGCGATCTATTAGAATATACATTCAATATACAAGTACACCTCAATGTGTAAATGTTGATAAATTCATCCAAGAATATAAAGAGAATATTTCCATTCAAAACATATCTTGATGCTGCAGCAGAAATATTTTAAGCATTTTATTAAAGGGAACATTGGATAACATAACAAAGCTGATAAAAATTTTCATTGACATACGGTTATATATTAAGAAGCAAATCATTTCTGAGATTACCAAATATGATAAGGCCAATTCTTTAGGTTTCTTTATAGGACTTATGCAGTGTGATTAGAAAATCTAGGGCATCCATTTGAGAAGGCATCAAAAATAATCATTAAACACTAACCAAAATTCAAACACAACACTTACCTGAATTTTAAATTCCTATTATTTCCATTTAAAATGGAAAAAACACAGTATGGCTGAGAATGTGAAGTTTCGTTAAATGAGGGTAATTGCATAACAAAAACGTGTTAATATACTAACACTATGTTTTACTGTCTTCTTAAAATGTGAAAAAGCATTTTCAAAATATAGAATTTTAAAGTTTATCAGGCTCACTTTCTATTTTCCATAACATATTAATGAAAATAATGAAGAAATTAATATTCTCTTTCAAGTTTTATCGTAAGAATTTTTAAAATTATTTTAAATGCTTGTATTCTTTTTTTTTTTTTTTTTTTTGCGGTACTGGGGATCGAACTCAGGACCCTGCACTTGCTAGGCAAGTGCTTATTCCACTGAGCTATATCCCCAGCCCCAAATGCTTGTATTCTTAAATTAAGTGTTCCAAGTCACTGAAATCTAATGTCCCATAAAGCAAATTTCATCTGAAACTGAATGGTTCACAGCCCCAGTCATCTCAGTCTAAGCTCAAACATTACCATTTTGGTGAACTGTATTGGCTGTGTGAACCCTTTAGAGTTCAGAGGGTGAGTTTAATTAAAATTAATTGTTTACAACAAAAGCAACTTATTTTTCCAATGGTTTGTCAGACACCCTGAAAAACTTTTAAAACTTGCAATCTGTACCTGGTATATTTTCCTCAAACAATAAAACACCTTAGTGGTAAAGGTCAATTTAAAATACTTGTTATTTGTATTGATATTAGGATCACTTATTGTAACATCTTACTTTATGTTATGCATTTGTTTTATGTCCATATACATTTATATTCACTTGTATTTGTATTATTTTTACAAATACAAAAAACATTCAGAGTTCATGGCTGAGCCATTATTCCTGAAAAAAGAATAATCCACATAATATTATATTAATCTAGTCCTTAAATCATTATTAAACAAAACTGCAAAGGATATATTACAAATTCACTGACTGTTCAAATATTATTGAAATATATGTGCTGACAGAGTTTCTTAGAAAATATAATCATGAAATAATAGGCTGTGCTTAATTCTGAAACACTGGGAAAAACATTTCTACATATTCAAATAGCCAATTCTGTTAAGTTAATTTAAAGAGAGAATTATGAGTTACAGAAAAATTTGAGAGCTATTTTCCAACAAAATACTATTGCAAACACCAGAGAGACTTGTACCCTCAGGGAAAGTCATATAAAAGCTGCACTAGGGAGACTAGTGTGAGGGAGAGGATTCTAATGCACAAGATACAGCAAACTACTTCTCAATGAAAGCTGGTATTAATAAACAAGTGCAACCAGTGAGAGCATTCTAGAGTCAAAAACTTTATGAACCTCTACCCTCCACTTGGCAGCCCACTTAAATGCTATTCAAAATATTCAGAGATCAGTGGAGGGCAACATATGAACACAGAATAGACGCCTGCACTCTGCTGCTAGGGTTGTCCCAGGCAGTCAGGAAACTGAATGATAGCTTTGGGTTAAATGCTTGACACACAATTAAGTTGTGGGAGAGTGAGGGTCAAACAAATTAGTAGATATAGAAATGAGGTTTTTAGTTTATTGAATTAATTAAAGATGAAGAAATTCACAGAGAACTAAGTTTGTGCACAAGATTGGAGTTTTTTTCAAACCTCAGGTTTATGTACCTCTGAACTATTAATATAAATTCACATCAATCAGCCATCCAAATTATGATTCAGAAGAAGGATTTAAGCACTATATTGCAAGACAAGATATATATAGATATAGATACAGATATATATGCACATAGGATATTGAGCATATGTCAGCATTAAATAGACCAATATTTATTTTAACACGAGTAATGAAATAGAAACCAAATAAAAAAAAGAAAATGAGAGTCAGTACAATTTCCTGTTTAGTACACTTTAGTTTGATATACAGTCTTTTATTAAATCAGGATTCTCTCCCATTACTTTGTCCCATAAATTCAAAATTTGTTAAATTTTTCAAATATATAAAACTAAAAGAATAGTACCTATATGCTTGAATATTTGTTTTGCTGTACCAGGATACTTGAAATTTAAAGAAATATGTATTTTTTAAAGAGATTGATCTGAGGCAGTTCTGGAAGCTGGGAAGCCCAAAGACAAGAGATACCCACATCCGACCAAGGCCTTCTGGATATACCAGTTCATGGGAGAAGGCGGAGGAGCAAGGGAGCATGCAACGGTATGATAAGGGGTAGGAAACACTTCCACAAGAAACAGCAACTATTAACATGCTAATTACTTCACTTCCATGCCAATGATAATACATTTATGAATGCAGAGCCCTCCTGACCAAAAAAAAAAAAAAAAACACACACTTCTTCATATTCTAGCTCTCAGTTTTATTAAATTAAAGGGTAAGTTTGTAGCACATAAACTTTGGGGCTCACTTTCAAAACTTTACAATCTGTTATAGTTATATATCAGCTACAGTTCACTAGAGGAACAGATTTAATATAATATATATATATATATATATATGAGACATATATATCTTACTTATATATAAGACATATATCTTAAATTAAATTTGTGTACACACACACACACACACACACACACACACACACACACACACAGGAGAGCCGAAGAATCTAGTCAAAAGTTGAAGGCATGGTGCCTACTGCAGTGTCTAGTGTGAGTCCCTATCAGGGTTGCACTTAAAGCCTGAAGAGTCTGAATGGGAAGCCTGGAGATGGTCCTCAGAGTGATGCGAAACACTGGATGGAGCTCCTCAAAGAAACAGAAGTGAGGCTTTCTTCTTCTTTCCTTTTTCATTCCATGCATGGTGCGACCCTACTTGTTGGTGCCAATGAGTAGGTCTTCTCCCTTCATTAACACTATCATTCGCACTAACCTTGAAGAGTGCTGAACCATCAGACAGGCGTTTCTTATTCCAGCTGACAGTACACTTAAGTATCACAAGTTATAAGAATGGATTTAACAATAATCTCCGTATACAAGAAAGTTGAGAAATGAAAAAAAATTAATGATGAAGGTTAACATCAATACAGGGCCTTGAAAAGTACAAAATGTAATTCTACACACACTTCTATGCTTCCAAAATAATATTAAATTTTACTATTTCAAATTTAAAGAAAAAAAACACAAAAACAAAATTTAAAAATTTACTCTTCACTTCCAAAGTGTGTTCTTTGAAATTATTGACCTATTAAAGTTTAGGAGAAGCCATGCCTTTTAATATAATGGTAAACATTAAGTCAGTGGAAGCAATTAAGAGACCTGAGCACTAACTAAATAACAAAAATGGCGAGAAATTCAGTACAACATGAAAACCTTTGAAGTAGCTATTTTAACTGTAAATAGGCAAAGTTTTCAAAATGACTTTGGAAGTAGACAGTGATAGGACCACAGAGTACACAGCAAGAAGTTTCTGCCCATCAGTCAGAATATTTAAGAATTAACATAATCTCTTACAATCAACTGCATCAAAACTTGCAAAAACCATCGGATTCACAGCAAACAAGCCAATAATGGATCAAGGAAAAAGAAATTCAGTGATAAGAAGGTTTTGTGATGGTTTTAGATGGCTTTACCCCATGTTTTCCCAGAATCAATGAGAGTTTGGAAGATGGTATCCTCTGTTCCCCATATGGAATTCGGCTACCATCACTGACTAGGTCCTACGAGGCTTCCAAGGACGTTAAAAAGAAGCTAAGACCTCCTTACATAGAATTAAAATACTGGTGCACTGGCTCCCATTGATGAAAAAAGAATTTTTAAGACACATCAGTAAGAGACCTAAAAGGCTTCGTTAGGCAGAAATTTAAAAATACACACTTAACCTGAGTGCAGGCATCTGTTATCATTAGATTTTCACTAAAACAAAAGCTAAGCAGACTCCCTTCAGTCTGAAATAAAAGGGAATTGGATAGTAATTCAAGTCATGCCAACCACACACGCACAAAAAGTCTCTAGTAAAGATGAAAAAGTATGGTCAGTAATAATTATTTTGTTTGTAAGTCCCTACGTTATTTCCTAAATTATATATGTGATTATATTATAAAATATATGACATCTATACTAAATATAAATATATATGTTTATATATTTATACTGATAATTTTATTGGAATAAAGCTAAAAATAATGGAAGGAAAATTGGAAAATTTGCATATATGCTGAAATTAAAGTACAGACTCTTAAGCTCTGAGGAACTAGAAAAAGAAATAAGCTAAATAAAACACTACTAAAAGAAAGGAAATAACAAGGACTTGAACAGAGATGATTGAAATAAACCTAAAAATAGAAATAATAAAACCAATAGTAGGTTCTTCCAAAAGATTAAAATAATTTTTAAACCCTACACTAACATACACGAATGAATAAAATAAGTTGTAAAGTAGTGATTACTGATTACTTTACAGAAGTAAAACACAATTAATAAGGTATGCAAGATCCTCATAATTTATCACTTGTCTAAAATGACTCAAGAAACAAAAAATTGAAGTAATAATCATAAACTCCTAACAGTGAAAGTTAGGAACCAAGTGGCTTTATTGGTGAATTCGATCAAACTTTAAATCTTAAATGTTCTTAAGTGGATCTTAAGATGAAACATAAAGTTTTTAAAAAAGTTTTATTTTTCATAGCAATAATTAACCTGCCGCTAGAAAAATAACATTTCTTTTGTTTTTGAAACCCGTGTTACAATTTCTTCAATTCCATTATGTGTTCCTTTCTGTTCAATAAATATCAGAAAATACTTAGAAAATTAAAAAGAGAATCTATTTTTAGCTGCATAATTTAGAATTGTATACTACTCACTGGTCAAAAAATGTGGTTAATTTTAAAATCAAAACTCCTTTACAAAATGATTTTTAGTACCCTGCTTGAAATAGTATACAGCTGATCTGGATGTGTAGCCTAAAAAATTACTCTTTGATTTCCCAATGCTTGTAACTGTAAAGAACAAATATGTCATGTTTTAACCTATTACTTTTATGACATTCTTTTACAGCATCCTCCAGAGAGTCAAGAAATGCTGTGACAAAACCAATGAGTGTGCAGTATACTGTCGATGCTCTAGGTCTCTTGAATATGATGATTCCAAAGTCACAGCGGTGTGAGAGGTCCACATTCTGCCTGTTCGTATACAATCACTCTCAAAAGCAATGATATCACAATGAACCAGCTTCATCTATAGGCCTTACAACAAAGAAAAGGAAATGTAGTCAAATGAGAACCAAAAGATTCATAGGTAGAGTGTGTGGAACTCTCGGAAGAGCTCTTAATTAAATACCTGTTTAAAAAAGGGAAATATTTCCATATTCTTAGCAACACTACTGACTCAGAATCATAAATTATTAATATTTGGTGTGTCTTCTAGACAGTTGGTTATCTGAAGTGCACATGAAGACAAGGTAATATCTAGATCACAAAAAGTAAAAGACTGCTAGTAGTTATCACTATTTTTATCCGTCTTCCATTACTGGAACAATTGTCTCAGATAATCAATTTGTGAAAAAGAGTTTTATCTTGGAACATGATATTCAAGGCCTCTGTCTAAGAAATGACCAACCTGTTGCTTTTATGGCATTAATGTAAGCAATATCAATTCATGATAGGAGCACATGTCAAAGTAAAGGCATTGTCTTCATAGGCAAACGTGAAAGAGACGATGAGGAAGAGGCGTAACCTAAGGTCCCCACTTCTCTCAGCGGCAGGCCCTGCTGACTGGAAGATTTGCTCCTAGGCCCTACCTTGTAAAGCTACTACTGTATCATCTCCAATAGCACTGCAGGATTCGTGTAAAGACTTTAACATGCGGGCCATGGGAGCACTTATACAAA
The DNA here is from genome assembly GCA_004027595.1 of Dinomys branickii. Lineage (NCBI taxonomy): Eukaryota > Metazoa > Chordata > Mammalia > Rodentia > Dinomyidae > Dinomys > Dinomys branickii. The sequence continues at coordinate 157,575 of PVLD010000480.1, forward strand.
CACAGCCATCTCTTGATCAGCTAAAAATAATGGAAATATATCCTCTATCAATTTACATCTTGAATTTTCTATCTATGTGGTTACTTACATATCTATTTTTCTGTTGATTTAACTATTGTATCATAGACTGCTCTATTCAAATCAGCTCAAATTTCAACTTGCTTAAGAAATTTTTTGCTAGAAGTGGTGGTGCACAACCGTAATTTCAGCACTTGTGAGGCTGAGGCAGAAGGATCTCTGTATGCTGCAGAATAGCCTGGACTACATAGTGAGTTCAAAGGCCAGCTTGAAGTGCAGAGAAAATCCGCCTAGTAGAAGTAGACTGTAGAAAAGTTACTAGAGTGGAACTACCTAAGAAAATAAAATCACAGAATCATTTGGTTTCCAGATATATAATAGCAGTTTCTTCGCATTGTGGAATTATATATTTCTGGTGCCCTATTGAAAGAACTACTTTTTCAAACAACAATATGTGTTATTCTAAGTATGATAATTATATTCACATGAAGAAACATGCAACTACACTGAACAAACAAAAGAAAGGATATTAGAATTGGTTAAATTTTAGTATATCGCACCTCTTCCATTGTTTCATTTTTAAATTTTATATAATTTTGTATGAGTGACAAGAAACATCCTGTTCCACTGAACTTAAAAGATCGCATATGATTCAAAAGAACATTCTCTTTCCTGAAAATGGAATGATGAGTATAGTCTTCAGGAAGAGAAGTCCGCTGATTTCTGTTACATGATGGTACAGTGCTAAAATTACGTTCTACATGTTAAAGTTGCATTCTATGTGATATTTCTGATCACATCACTGGGCAGGAAATTGCGCCTATGATCAGGGACAGCAGATTTTCAGTTGTTTCTTCCTGTTGCTCATGGCCTGTTGCTAAATCTCTCATCATTCATTCATTCATTCATTCAAGCATTTCCTTTGCTTGTATTTGATGAATCAAGAATGTATCAACTGAAAATAGAGAGTAGTTTGGAAAAATAAAATATAGACTTTCATGAAAGGTCAAAATGTACTCATTAAAAGCTATGTTTTTAAGGCTAAATAAATAATGAGGTAACAGCTATAATCACAATGATATCTCACAAAAATGTAATTTATGTAGTGAACACTCAACTGAAATTGAAGGAGTAAGTCCCAATAAAGTGGTGCATTTATTTCTAAATGTAACATTTGATAACTGATTTTAAGGAAAGCTGAATCAGAGCTCCAAAGAATGTGGCTAAATTTTCGTGAACCACTGGATCATCAGTATGCCGCAGCAAAGTTTAAATGTTGATATTGCTTTCATCATACAAGTAAAGGTTATTGCATGAGCTCAAGTTGATCTCACAGATCTAATGTTAGCATGCAATGTTTAGTGAGAACATTGACAGTTATTCATCATTTAACTTATTTTAATAGCCTACTTTAAAAGCTTTTTGTTCTTAAAATATTTCTCAGCAAATCTGGAAAGTAGCATGCACTCATGTCTAATTCATAAAAATGAATTTTAGATATAGAAACACAGGCCAAAATAAGGAGCAGTTTTATTGCTATACTGAGTGTTACAGAGGATCCAGCGATGACAATGATGGCCATGAGGGCAAGTTTTTATTATTGTGGTATTGGGAATTGAACTCAGAGCTTTGCACTGGCTAGACAGGTGCTGTGCCTCTGGATTACACCCCTGGCCCAATGGCAGGTGTTTAAGTGACTGCAGAAAAGTTTTTAATGTGTTTAAGCCATGACTAAACCATTCATGTGTCTAATGTGATTTACTTATAATAGAAGTCCTATATTTACATGGCAAGTTGAAGAAAACTCAGAAACTCAGAAAGTTTTCCATGACATAATCCACAATATGAGGAAGGATCCTTACTTCTACTCTCTAAAATTATGGTACATCTCGGAAACTGGTCTTAGTTACATAAGCATAGCCATAAAGATTAAAAATATTTATGAACAAAGAAACCAGTTTGAATTTTATAGATTTCTTTAGTTAGATTTAAAAGTTGAGTATGCTGATTTTCACTTAATTCAGAAATGCAACACAGCAGGCAAGCTGTTGAATTTTACATGAGCTAAAGCATATTTTTGCTCTCCAAAGCCATACCTGTGCATAGAGTTAAGTTCTTCAGGTAATTACTTCCAGGTGCTTGCCTATAGGAATTCATTCCAATGCAATGAAATCAGAGTAATAAACTCATCAGCAAAAATTAACCCATAGGCATGTTACAGAGACACATATATTTAAATGGCATCAGTATTATAATTTGTGGATTCTAGATGTTTATGTTCATGATGAAGACAATCTCCTCCTAGGTAATTAGAAAGATCTACATACAACTAGATCTATTTCACTCTATCCTAACCTTATTAGAATATCTCACATGCCCAATTTTCAGACGATTCATTTAGGCTTTTTATCAATTACCATGTAGAAATGTGTGATTTCATCATACTATTCCTATAATTTCACATAGAATGCAAACAACCTTTTATTCACTTTCTCTTGTCCTGGAGTAAATGTTCTGTGCATTCAGGGCACTCTAAATTGGAAAGGGTATCTGATATAAAAGAATTCAGATGTGTTGAAGACCTGTATCAACTCATCATGAGGAGTATAATCATTATATACTGCAAACATGTACTAATAAAACATAAAAAAGAAAAATCTTTGGTTATGGTGAAGAGAACTTAGATATTTGCAATCTTATCATTTTCTTTGAAAATTATTTGAATTCACAGAATTGATTTTTCATCACATAAAGAAAGTTCCACATCTCTGCAGAGTTTCGCCAAGGTACTTAAGAGAGCTTTGATTGAAAATATTAAGTAAAGTTTATTTCTATGTAAAATACACTGAGATGTGATGTGTATGTCTCTATTTTTGTGAGTGTATCCAAAAAATACATGTACATGAAATATATGTGTTAAAATAAAGATAGACATTTCCTAATCAACAGAGTATCAGATTAGAATATTTCCACTAATAGAATACCTGTAATTAAATTTACAGTGTGAATATGACAGAATATTTATAAATAAAATGTTCATATATATTTATAGTGTATATGCTACCATTTATATTAAAAAACTCAGTTCCTTTTAATTCACTAATTGAGCACCTATTAAATAGTCCTTAAATTATTACAAATGCTCACAATTCCAGCTCAGAAAGACCTGGAAAATCAAAGATAAAAAATATTACATGTAAATAGTTAAAAATTATCACTTATATACCATTTCCTACACATAAAATGTACAGTAATGTATATATGTAAATTATATGAAAATTTGAAGAGTTTTTGTTCGATTTGGGGGGTTTGCATTTTATTTTCAGACAAACCGTTATAATGTTTTTATAAAGTGGTAATACTAAAGAATTTTATGGGAAAAGGCAAATGTTCTCCAGTATACCCATTTTCATTTATACCCAGGAAGGAAAATTAAAAGGCTGAGATGTGATTAATGGAAATCTATTCTTTGTAAAACCTGGTTGCAATGTAATTAGAGATAGCACAGCATGGCAAAAATTCATATTGAATTTGAGCTTACATTCCAGCAATATCAGGAAGTGAAAGTTTTAGAGGTGGTTAGTTCATGCCTGCTCTGCTTTAAATAATTATCTCAAGGTACTTTGTCCTCCAAGTAGTGGTTTCCTGATAAAAAGGTTAAGTTCTTGAACATATTGTGTTCCCTTTCCACCATATTACAGCACCACATGAAGGCTTTCATCACATACTAGTGCCCAGACTATGGACGGTGAAGCATCTAGAGAAATAAGACAAGTAAAATTCTGGATTTAATTTCCCTTCTGGGCCAGGCATGGTGGTGCACACCTGTAGTCCCAGCATGCAGGAGCCTGAGGTAGGAGGATTCTTGTGAATTTGAGACCAGCCTGTGCTACAAACTGAGCTCAAAGCCGGTTTGAACTACACAGTGAGATCCTGTCTCAAAAAGAAAAAAAAACAAAACAAAGCAAATATATTATCCTTCCAGAGAAAAATAGCTACTATAGAATCACTATTGTGTATTAGAAGAAGCAATGATTTTCAAATTCCCTTTTGTAGAAAAACATGCCTGACAAATTAGGGAAAATATCTCAGAATAAAGGTAAAATTTCATAAAGTTCAAAACTGTGAAGAAGTACAAATGAGTTGTAGAGAATATTTAGATTCCATCAGTGCTTACAAGAAGTACATCACATATAAATGATCATCTTAATTGCACATGATGGAGCTTATTGTAGATTTTGAGGTCGTAGTTTAGGAAAGATGATTGAGGCCGCTGAAGACAGGGCGCATTTGTCGGTATTAGGAGTGATGAGAAACCCTGACTGACCAACCAATTTGCAACCTAATCCAAGGCGGCCTCTTGAAAGCTGTCTGAAATACATAGAGAGACCCTAGACATGACTCGGACAATGTGTTCTGGACATTATCTCATAGGAAGCAATCAGAAAGGGAAAAGCCAGTGAGACTTGAGTGCTGAAACTGACAGCCAAGGACTTGAATTTCTTTGTCCTCCAAAAGAAAAGGGACTGCACAGGAACCAGAACAGTGGATTTCAGAAAGTTCTTTTAGAGAAGTAGAAACCTGCACGTACAAGACAATAGAAGGCTGATCTGGCCTTTGGAGCAAGAGAGATGAGGGATGAAACCTGAACACAAAATTTTGATAGTGTAACCTCCTGAAAACTAAAACATGTAAAGTTGATAATATTTTAGTTAGGAAAGAAACCCCAATCAACGTTAAACTATCAGTAGCAAAGTAATATTTGGAGGAAAACTTCCACAAGTGAGGTTTTGAGTATTTATGGATTGAAATCAGCACTGTTTATCAGATTTTAATGATAGAAAATAGAAGCTACTCAAGACTTAACAGTAAATATATCTTTTCATTCTCAATGGATGGTGCACAGATGTGAAACCTGCTTCAGTTTTTAGCATACAGATTGACAGGCTTGGCTTTGCTAGAAGCATCAGAGAACAGGTTGCGGCCACGGAAAGACACACAGAGGGGTCACATATGAGGAACGGTACTCAGCACACTGTGTATCTGCTCGGTCCTCCCCCTGACAGTGACATTTCTCTAGAGTGAAGGAACTAAGTTTCTGTTGTATATGAACCTACTCGTTTATGATATTTCTTTCTTCTGGCAGCACTGAAACATCTTCCCAAAATATACACAATTCAGGAAACGAAAAACTTGTATAGATATTTTCATATTACATTTATTGAGACAGTATAAGATTAATACAAGTTAACGTTGGCTTTTACAATAACAACAGTGCTCCAAGTGGTGGGCATTAGCTTTCAGGAATTTATTAGTACTTCTTCTTGAGTAACACTGGACATTGAGATTGCTGCACAAGCATTTTCAATTTCTTTTGTAAGGGCCAGCAGCGTAGTGGGTTTTCCGCAATATACAACACTCTCTAGGGTCTCCCATAAAAAGGTAACGCCATCTGTTGAAGAAATATCATACTATTTTTCTTTTCCTGAAGTATATATACATTTTTGGCTGGCTGTGTATATTGCATTAGCTGTACTTAGAAAATAAAATTCTTCAGCTGAAGGCATAATTGATGTGGAGTGAATATTTGTAAAATGTGTTTTTAAGGCAATATAAAGAAATAATAAAATCAAGAATATGAAAGAAGTTAAACACATTTATTTTAAAAATCAGATGTGTCATTCATGTATTTGGGAGGAAAAATGTCATAAAGAGATAAGAGAGCAATTATTTTATATGAAAAAGAAAAGATATCTTCAAGACATAGTATGAAGTAGTTTAAAAATTTTGGAGAAATTGAAATTAACAGTTTTTAAAAACAAAGAACAATTCACAAACTGATCATTACTCAAAGGAACTGAGGCACAGGCCTCTTCTCAGCAGTGTGAACAGGAGATTTGTACAGGTCAGACAGAAGCAAAGGAATCAGCTGGCTCTCTAAGGCTGTGTCTTTGCTCTAGTTTATGTACTTACTTATTTTATGTATTTATTTTTGAAGTGGGTTTTCTCTATGTTGCCCAGGCTAGCCTCAAATTTCACAACTCAAGGGACCCTCTCATTTCAGCCTGCTGAGAAGCAGGAAACACAGGCGTGAGAAACTATGCTGTAAATTTCCTTATTTCTAGAGTTTATAGCTCATAATACTGAAAGAAACTTCAAAGAAGAAGCAGAAACTTATGTTCAGTCTGTTTAAATTTTCCACTATAAGCACATGAAACAATACTTGGAACAAACATATCTTTCAAGTAATGAAAGAAAATCCATTTGTCAGTGATGTATAATATATTAATATGGTTTCCTGTACCTCAGGTTTTAAAACAAGACAGAAAATAATTTAATTTGCATGTATTACATTCCCATTTCTGATTTACCTGCTGATTTCACTATTGCATGTTCACAAAAAAATCTTTAACTAAGCCCATTATTCTTAAAAATATCACTTGAAAAGATCTTTAGCATTTTTACGATTTAGCTGCCAATTTGAAAAGTCAACAATTTACCTAGCAACTACAACTTGCATGGTGCTTTACTAGGTAGAGTACTACAGAAAATAATAAACAAAACAATCCTTTCCTTCATAGAGAAAGTGACTTAAATTATTCTGGATACTTTTATTTCTCACATAATGAGATTTGAGGAGATTTTCTGAAGTTATTCAGTGTCCCTCATGATTCAGTTGAAATTTATCCTATGTTTGAATTATTCATCAAAACTACTCCCAAACATTATCACAATTTAATAAATATTTGCTAATTTAATGAAATAAAAACAACGAAAGACATGAGTCACCAAGTACCAAATTAAAAAATAGAAGATACGGTTACATTTGTCGTGAACACACATACATATGATCACATGTGGTACATAATTCTGTGTGTTACATGTGGAAATTGCTGCAATTGATTCATTACCATGATACCACAATGCTCAGCCTCAGCATGTTGGAAGGTTTAATATTCCATATTTTTAGGGTGAGTTCTTGGAGTGTTTCTGACTGTGCCAACTCCTAAAAATACTGAAATTATATTTCATAATTTATTCACTAAAATATGATCCATTAATTTTTCACACTTAGAAAATATAGGCTTTATTACTATAAACTTTATTATTATTATAAACTTTATCCTTATTATTGTCTGACAAGTATACAAGAAACTTCATGCACAAATGTAAGATCCAACAATATGTTAACATATGTATGTATCAATTTTCCTCTCTGTATTAAACAAAGGCAGTCTATTAAAACAATTTGTAAAAATAGTAACTATCAGACTTTGAAATGAATTTGCTTTATAGAAAAAAGTTATTATATTTTAGTGTAGTTGCCATACATTTATCCGTGATTATTTATTATTTTAGTGATACCCTTATTTTTATCACTATATAAATGTCTTATAGTAATATAGTTACTAGTTTTCGTTTTTATTGTGTGAAAACATATTAGAACGCTTAAAACAATTATTTTGAAAATTTCTCCCATTATGATTTCATGTAAAGGTTTTACATGTTTAAAATAAACATAAATTTTTCATATTTGAACTTATGTACTTAATGTGTAGATTTTTCTGTTATATATGTTAAATAAATATTTATAAGTATAACTGAAATATTACTAAATAATATGGTTGTTTTTCATAATTACATAATCATTATGATGTAGTGATTTTTGCTACATAATCAAGGTATGTTTTTTGAAGATTTAAACCTGGCTGGTAACTGATGAATTTCAAGCACACAGAGGCTCTATCCCTATTTGATGGTGGATCATTTTGAAGCTAGAAATATAACCACTTAACATAACTAAGATAGATAGATAGATATACAGATATTATTTTAGGCCACTTTTAGATCTTCAGGTTCAGCTGAAATTTTCTTTGTATATCATTAAGATATATCTCTAAAACCCACTCATCAAAAAAAGTTTTCACATCCTATATGCCTCCATAGGTCACAAATGTCTTAACCTATGAGACAGAGACTCCCCATAAGACGCAGATTCATTGAAAACCATTGTTCTATCCAACTGTGTTTTTACAAATATGAACACTAAAAATCAGACACTTGTCAAAATATGCTTTCTTTCATGGAAGTCTCAGTATAGACTGATATTAAATAGTTTATGTTTGATACTAAACAACAGAGACTTCCACTGTACATGTTTTTCCAAATTTCTTCTTTTAAAACTGCTCATATGATAGTATGAAATGCTAATCGTGGCATGGTACTGTGCTGCAGGGTATAACTGAGGCATAATAGCCATTCATGCATTATTGTTTCACTCTGTGAACTTCCCTAAGTGATCGTGGTACATATCTTCAATAAACCAAGTGGAGGCAATGAAATGTTACTCTTTCATCTTTGGAGATTATGAAACACCTTAGAAAGAATTCAGAAATACTGAGAAACAGGAAGAAATATCTAAAGTTTGACATTCCTGGTCTCGTTTTCCATAGCCCTATGTAGATATACATAGGTACATCTATGAAAATACCCATGAATTTAAAACTGCTCTCAGTACTTCCGTATCATACATGTCCTAACTGAACATATTTTGTTTGCAAATTATCAAGTAAAAGATATTCCTGAAATAAAGCAACTGTACTAGGTACTGTTGAAATATAGTCCTAAAGATTAGTATCTAATTATTAAGCCTTATTTTTGTCTGAAAAGTATATCGAAGAAATTTCATGCACAAATGTAGGATCCAATATGTAAATATATGTATGTATAAATATATATGCCAAATATCTATTAAAACGTGTAAACAATTATATGTACATGTATATTAGTAATGTGAGCATGGATAGATCATTTTCTTTGATAGATAAATGTCAAGTATTTATCTTCATAAAGAATGCCTGTTATCAATTTTAAGTACATTTGTTTGAATTCATTTCTTAAAGAATTAAGGTACTAAAAGTAAGTTAGAACAATAATGAATCATGAAGTCGCCATAAAATGTACAACCTCTGAAAATCATTACAAATGTATTTCTATGTAGTGGACCAAAAAGTGAAGAGCATTGTTTTGCATTAAAATGAATGACAGCTAAAGCTGAATTGCGACTTAAATTTTTATGAGAATCTCACCATAGCAAATTTCTTGAATACACTTGTGCCTGATATCAGAATTATAACTCATGATCAGGCTTTATCTTGAAACTTGTTAAATGTGGCGGATGGGTGGCCTCAATCCAGGGTGTTGGCACTGGCCCAAGTCTCTGTCGCTTCCTCTTCGCTTTGATCCAGGCTCTCATTAATTTGCTGTTTCCCAGGCTGCGCTTGAACTTTCTGTTCACCTCAGCCTCTATGAAGGAGTGTGCAGGAAATAGTTTGTATTTAATAGTTATTGATAATGAGGAGAACCACACAGCGATTGTAGTATCGCATGTTTACTTTACCATCCCATAATGATCCTTGGGTTCGTTGTGTTGCTGTTGACTTCTGGGCTATCACTTTGCCTGTGCAATATTCTCTTGTCCTATTGCCAGCTTCCTTTGTTTGTTTCTTTTGCTATTTCTCTGAAATTTAGAATTTAACACCTTGTGCTGTCCTCTTTTCCCCACATGGTAAAATAAAATGAAATAAATTCTAATATTTAAATTTTACATTCAAACATCGTTTCATAAGCAAGAAACAAAGCCAGATTTGTTCCAATGCAACGGTACTTAATAGTTCAGAATATTTCAAAAATATATGATTTTTATTTTAAAAACTGAAATTCTAATCCTTCCTATACATATGCTCATCTCACTTTATTTTTAATGCACTCAATTTTTTCTCATATTGCGTTTTTTATTTTCAAGAGAAAAGAAAACAAAATAACAACAGCCAAGACAAAAGCAAAACCAACACAAAAGAAAAATGATGCAGAATTTCAAAAAAGGTAGCAGTGTAGACTGGTACAACCACTATGGAAATCAGGGTGGAGATTCCTCAGAGAACTAGACCTAGAGGTCCCATTCCATCTAGCTTTTCCCTTTCTGGGTATTTTTCCAGAAGAATTAAAAACATCATACCACAGCGATATATGTGCACCCATGTTTATAGCAGCGCAATTTGTCATAGCTAAAACTTGGAAACAACGCGAAGGTCCATCGACTGAGCAACGAATGAAAAAGATGTGGGATTTTCATACAATGGAGTATAACTCAGCTATAAAAAGAGATAATCTTGAAGTTTTTATATGAAAATGGATGAAACTTGGGGCCATAGTTATAAGTGAAATAAATCAGACCCACATGTAAAAACTTCATATTGTCTCCCTAGTATAAGAACCTGAAAAAACAAATAAAACCTGAAAGATACAATAGATATTGTGCGAGGGAAAGGTGGCACATTGCAATTTTTATCAGTCCAATTTAAATTCTTATGTACATTTTAAATATGGTACTTTATCATTAGCTAGTAGATGTCTTTTTTGTTATGACTTCAATTAAATTTTGTGACAGTTACAATTTGAAACATTTTTCTTCAATTAATGTATTTTACATGTTATGGGATTTCCAGTAATAATATCTTAAGTCTGTGAAGACAAAAGTGATAAATTAATTTCAGTTTTTCATTTGTACAAAGGATATAAACAGATGCCCATCATTTTCTTATTGATGTATAATACAAACTGCATTTTGAATTGAGATACATTTTTAATTTTGTTTCTGGGTTTGATTTTGTTTCTGGTACTCTGATTGATTTGTTTTCCTCATCGTCAATTTTCAGTATTATCCTAAGGGTTTAAGACAGTTTTTAACAGGCATATTTATAGTTTACAGATTCATTAGGCATTTTTATAAAAATTTTATTGCCAAAACTGCTAGAATTTTTCTGGTTCATTTTCAGTCACTATGATGCTTACTCATTTTGTTTATCTTTTATATTACTTCCAGTAATATGTTGATCAGCAGTAGGGATGGAGGGCAAGATTTATTAATAATGTAATGCATATGTTACAAGTTATAAAACGAACATTCTCCTTATTTAGACAAGCAAATATTTCTAAAACTAAGTGAATAATTAATTATGCTTATTTTATTATCATTATTGTTTATATCATGACACAATATTAAGTATTTAGTGACCTTATTTACCATCTATATATAATTTTAAGCTCAATTGTGAGTTGAAAAATTGTCAAATTCATTTTTTTTTCTTATTAGATATTCCTGGTTGGTTCACATTTCAGACTATCCATCCTTCATCTGATACATTATTTCTGAATCTTTTCTCAGTCCATGATTGTATTTTTATACATTTAACAATATATTTTTATATTTACTTGTTTTTATTGAATTTCAGTATTTAATTTTAAATTTTATGATTTTAATTTTTTATGATTAGGCCTTTAAAGTTCTGTCTAGGCAATTTCTTTTCCACAACCATTTTTTTAAAAGTCTCAACTTTCTACTAAATTTCCCTTTCAGTTTTACTTTTACAATAATCACATTTGTCTGTATAAACTATACTGACTACTGTTATTACATTTGCTGTATAAAAATGTCCAAGACCTGGAAATTGCAGACCTCCAAATTTGTTTTTCTGTTCAAATTGTTATGTTGTACATTCTAGCCTTTTTATTTCCATATTTATGAATTTGCTTGTCACTTTGTACAACAGATCAGTTAAATTTTCTTTTTGATTATATTGATTCTGGGTGTCATTTTACAGCAATAGAAGCATTAGCAATTTTGGGTCTCTAAACAATCCATAGTATAATTTCTTATTTGTTTTAAATTGCTTAATTCTCAGCAGCATTTTGCAATTCTTAATCTGTCTTACATACATATTATGAGATTTATTTCTAGTAGTTGAAACGGTTATATTGTCAATGGTATTTTTTAATCCAAATTTGTGCTATATAATTATAATAGAAAATGATTTTTCTATATTGAAGTCATATTCTGAGTATTTTACTAATTGTATTATTTTCCCCTGTACAATTTTCTATGTAAGTGATTGTATCTCCACTAACGAAGCCAAAATATTCATATCCGTCTTTCCACCAGAATTGATTTTTTTCTTAAGTGATTGTATTAGTTAAAACATTGGTGAAATGATAAATTAATTTATTTATCTGTTCCAAGGATATAAACAGGAGTCAACTCTTTTCTCATTGATGTAAAATGAAACCTACATTTCTATTTTGGATCCATTTCTGAATAAGGACAGAGTGGTAATATCCCTGAATACTTGTTTTACAGAAATGTAGTTCAACTGGTTGAAGAGTTTGTTATTTGAAAAATGTTTGTTTAATCATGAACAGATGATTTTTCCCAGGAGTGTTATTCATTTATTTATGTTTTAAACACATTTTTGATGAATTATTGTGCAAATTGAACATATTTTTACTATTTGAAATCAAACCTAAAGCACTCACATTGAGTTACATCCCCACTCTTTTAAAAAATTATTATTATTATCATTATTAATATTATTATTATTACTTTGAAATATTGTCAGCAAGATACTGAGTTACCATGCATTGCTGGGACTTTTGATGCTCCTGCCTCAGACTGTCAAAGTATGAGGATTTCAGAATTTCTGGCATGCCACAGTACCTTGCTTGATTCATACATTAGGGTAAAACTCACCCTGTACCCATGGGATGAAGCAAGCTACAGAGCAGCGTTATTTTTTTCACATATTGTTGAACTGAGTCTGTGATTTTTCTTTAAACTCATTGGTTCACACTTTTAATTTTCATGTAATGAATTTTTCTGGTTATGTTGTCAGATGCTTTTGACTATATAATTAATTAAAAATGACCTTAAATGTTGGGGAGAATTTTTATAATCTTTGTATTTACTATTATCTTTGAAAGTATGTGGCAGAATATGTAAGTGGCACGTACTGGATATTTTTTCAAGGAATGTTATGCCTATAAATTTTGTAGCTATGAAGACAGGGCTATTCAGGTCATCTACTTTCTTCAAAGTAAGAATTGTATTCTTATGTCTTTGAAGAGATTTGTACATTTCAGTTCCCCGATCATGGCATAATATTTCAAAATTTCTGTTATAGCTTAATTTCTTAGATCATTTTATTGACATTTTGTACCTTCTTCATTGTTTTTATTGACTTGAGTTTAATCCATTTTGGAAGTTTCAAAGCATTAATTATTTATTGACTTTTCTACTGTGCTTTAACGTTCTACTTAAATGATTTATGGTATTTAATCAGGCAGTTTTCTACTTCATTTGAATGTAATTTACTTCTTTTATATGGAAGACAGACATTGACATTGAAGGTATTTATTTCAGACATTGCTTCACTAATAATGTATCCAGATAATAGTATGAATTTCCTTCTACCAATGTCCTGTATATATTGATTGAGTTTTTAAATTAATTTATAGTATAATTTTGTTGTATTATTTTCCTCATTAACAAGTTTAATTGTAAGAAATTTTCAAAGTATTTCCTTATTGACTGCCAAGTTATTATAAGTCAGAAAACACATTTCCAAAACGAATATTTTGAATTTTTCAAACCTTTTAATAAGCCCCATATTATCTCAGAATATTAGAAAATGTTGCAAATTCACTTGATTAGAATGCATATTCTGCATTTATTGGAGAGTGATTTCATATTACTATAAATTAATTTATAATCATTGATAGTTTTGCTTAACTTTTGTATAACTTGAGTTTATGGCACTAGTTCTATAAATTATTAAGAGAATGTCGGGTGAAGGTGGGTTTTAATTAATTTATTTATTTTTGGTACCAGCAATCAAACTCAGGACCTAAGGCTTGCTAGGTGGGCACTGTGATGCTGAGCTATATTCTCCAGCGAAAATATTTCAATCTCTGAATATAACTGTAGACGCTTCTCTCTTGTTGAATTTTCAACAAATTTTTTGTATATATTTTGAATCGCTATTATTACTTGCACGTGTGTGTTGTGTTTTTGATGAATTTAGCTATTTAACATTATCTAATACATATTTTACTCCTTGTAACAACATTTGTATAAATTCTGCTTTCACAATACAGCTCCAACAACATTTTTATTTTACATTTGTATACATATCTGTAAAATATTTAATTTGCTCTTTATTCAGTGCTTTACTTGCATTTTATTTTTAATGGGCACTATATAACTATATTTCTGCATTACATTGTGCTGCTTTGATGCATATGTATATTTGCACCTCATATCTGTCTTAACTTCAAAATATTTTCCCATATAAAATATAGTTGTTTCATTAAACCCAGAAACTCAGTTTTTTAAATTCATGTAATCAGCCATTTACATTTAGTTACGTTACCAATATTTTAGCCACAAAATCTATCATCTTGCATGTTTTGTGGTTCATTTGTTATTTTTCATTTTTAATAGTTGTTAGGAGAGGTTTTCTAATCAAATAAACTCTTTTACCTTTTCCATTTTATCTTTTTGGTGTATTTGATATAACTCTTCTTAATTATTTATTATGTATTGAGAAATTTGTGGGATTATAGTCATGTTTGGATTTTTAAATACTATATGGAGGAAAGAGATCACGGTATTGAAACTGTCCATCATTTCCAATATTGGACATGCTTTGTGATGAGAACATAAGAGACCCTCTCTTTACAGTAGAAACATATACCACTCTGAAATTTGCTGTATGAAATGGTGTGCAATAGGCTGCAAAAACATCAGATTGTTACTCTGTGAGTACATCGGCCCCTTCATCACCATCTGCCCCGTCTCCCTAACGCTATCCTCTAATTCTTCTCATTCTGCTTTTTCGTTTTATGAGTTCAATTGCTTTAAGTTCCATGCATAAACACATATAGTAATTGTCTTTCTGTGTTTGATGCATTTCAATTAACACTCTCTTCTCCAAGTCTACCTCTGTTGCCACATAAAAAACAGAATTTCTCCATTTTCAAAGGCCAGCTTCGGTTTTTGGTTTTGTTCCTTTTTATTTTAAAGAGAATTTTAGAAAAGAATAATAGGTAAATGTCGCCAACATCGACAAAAACAAAACAAAGCAAAAACAATAAGAATGATACAGGATTTCAGAACGAAATGATAGGGATTAACATTGGTTGTTATATTACAAACTTTTATCTTCATCGAAGTCGGTCAGATTGCGAGATGTAAGAATGCAAGATTAATCAATCAATTAAAGAGAATAAAAAATAAAAATAGGAAAAATGTTCAACATCATTGGTTATTTAAGAAATGTAAATTAAAACAACACTGAAATTCCACCTTAAAACAGAAAGAATGACTATCATTAAGAAATCAACCAATAATTAATGCTGGAGAGTCTGTGGGGTAAAGGAACCCTTCTCCACTGCTGGTGAAAGTGTGGTATGGTGAAAACACTGTAGAAATCTGTGGTGATTCCTCACAAAACAAGGATTAGTGGTCCCAATTAACCCAGCTACTCCACTTCTGGGTATTTTCCCAGCAGAATTAAAAAATATACCACAGCGATATATGTGCACACATGTTTATAGCAGCACAATTTATCAGAGCTAAATATTGGAAACAACACAAATGCCAACCAACTGATGAATCAATAAAACAGATTAGTTTTTTATTATGGATATTTATCATATTTTTAATCTACTGGACACTTGGGGTGATTCTATAGTTTAGCTACCTGTGAAAAATCCTACGATGATCATAGGCACGCAAACATCATTTTGATATACTCATTTCATTTCTCAGTAAATCTTTCCAAGTAAGATTGCTAGACAACATGGTAATTCTATTTTCGTTTCCAGGGAAGTTTCCATGCCTATGATATTATTTATATGTTCAATAGTTTTTATTTGTTCACATTCTTACTATATTTGTTATTTTTTGATAATATTTTTACATGAAGGAGATAATATCTCCTTGTGCTTTTAGTCTGATTTCTTTGATCACAAGTGATGTTGACTATTTACTCTTTATCAAATTATTTTAGAGAGTGCTTTATGTTGTATACTATGTAAATTAAAATTACGACCAACTTGTATCATGTGGTATTGTACTAATTGACATCTACTGTAAAAAGTATGTGTGACATTGTCCCCACCCTGTAACATATGCAAATATATTTCAGAATTTTGCCTCTAGCCCTATTTCCATTGTTGCCATAAATATTGCTTGGGTGTGTTTTATGAATCCCAAGCATATTGTTTATTAATTATTGGCTTTAACTGTTGATATTTATTCATTTTTTTACAAAATGTTTCTCGATTGCTCCAGCTGGCCTCAAATTTGTCATACTGCTGCCTTTGCTTCCTACATAGCTAGGATTACAGGTGTGTGTCACCATGCTGAAAGCATTATTCTATACGTATATTTTCAGCATTTCTTATTCTTTTGTACAGATAGTTTTCTTCCTACTACTTATCTTCTGCTGAAAAGAATTTCTTTCATATATCTTATGTTGTGTGTGCTCTACTGAAAAATTCTGTCTGCTCTGTATATCTGAAGTTTTATTGCATTTTAATTTTTAAAGACATTTCTACTGGTAACATGATTTCATGTCAATAGTACTTTTCTTTTGGGACATTAAAGTTGTTGCTTTGCTGTCATCTAGCTTATGTCATTCTTCATAGGAGATGTGGTGCTGGATCTTTTTCTCTGTTTCCCCACACTTAAAGTATTTTTTTTCCCTTTACTTTTTAATTATTTCTATGTATTTGACAAATTTGATTGAAATGAGTCCTATTATAGATTTTTATGTCTTTGTGCTTGATTTTTACTTAGATCCTCTTGTCCCTGATTTTAGGGTTTAATTGAATGTAAATATATTTGAACATTGACAGTTCAATTTTTTTTTATTTCTTGTGTCTCTTCAACACTCTATGTTTGCTCTTTGATAATTTAAATTGTCATAAAATTCAATCATGTTCCGTTCACTGTATTGAGTTTTTTCTCCCACTCTCTGTGTGATTAGTTTGGATAATGCCTATTATTATGTCTTTGCATACAACATTTCCTGTACAAATCTGATAAAATGATATTCATACATCTATTATGTTTCATATAAAGAAGTATGCCTAGCTTTATCTCTAAATTCTTGTTCTTTCAGTTGTTAGTTCTTTGTCGTTTTAAAATTTCTTTATGCTTTCACCATATGGAAAACCTGGATGGATTTTACTTTGTCTTTTAATTGTATTTTCTCTGTTATTTTGAATAATTGTTTGATCTGCTTTTGGAATATATTTGCCTACACTTTTACTCAGTCATTAATTTAGTCTGAATGTAAAATTTTATAAATGTTACCTCTTTGGTTATATAAAAAAAATTAAGACTTACTTCCTAAAATCTCTTCATTGAACTATAGATATTTTATTAATTTTTGCTTAATGTGCTATGTCTTACTAGCACTACATTTTTTTAATATTCTGCAATGATATTTACTTTTAATTAGTGTATTTTTTGTATTGTACTTTAATTGAAATACTTATATATTTGAAGTTAAATGCTTTATCTTGATTTGAATTTGTGTCAATTTTCAATTTTTATAGAAATTTTTCCATTTATTAACATTTTATGCTTTAACTTTTAAAAGTGTACACTTTTTTAAATTTTAAGAGTAAAAGAATCAAAACATATTAACAGGCAGACAGCCATTTACAAAGTAACACAAGAATAGTACAAGCAATATTGAATTACGGACAAGGTGACAGGGAATTAACAATGGTTGTTGTATTTCATATTGATAACCTCAAAGTGGTTTCTCAGGAAAATAAATATGGACACTGAAGATTGATCAAATAATTAATCATTAACTGTTTCTTTCTATAAAGCAATAGAAGTCAATTGTACAACTATGTTAGCTATCTTGAATATGCATATGCATACATACATAATTATCTCTTTATTCCTTTACTCATTTTCCTGATCCCCGTTGCTCTTTACTTTTGAGCAGTTTCCTTTCGTTTCATAGTTTTTACCATAATTCCTAATTTTTATTCATACTTTCAGGTTCTCACACTAGTGATATAACATGTTGCTTACACATGCACATCTCATTTATTTCACTTATGAGTATGGTCTTTAGTTGTGACCATTTTGCTATAAAAGCCTTGAGTTTATCTTTCTTTGGAGCAGAGTAATATTCCATTATATAAAAATACCAAAATTTTTTATCTAATCCTCAGTGGATGGGCATTTGTGTTGCTTCCATCATTTAGGTATCACAAATTGCACTGCTATAAATATGGGTGCACATTTCCTTGGTATACGTGGAATCACTGATTAAGAAACCTTCTGATATAACTACATATACTACTGTGCTTTACATACAATGCAACAACTAGTAGCTCTTTGAGCCAATTTACTTTCATTCACCTCACGCAAAGATCCTATCACGAAAATTCCACACACTTTTTAATCCTTCAGGGACATTTTTTATGTATTTTGAGGTATATGGAACATAAGAATTATACATATTTAAGAAATATCACATGATAGTTTTGATCCACATATGCATTTTGAAATGATTACTACAGTCAAGCTAATTAACATGCCCCTAATTTCATATCCATAAGCCTGAGAAGGCATCATTGTAGTTAGAGCTCACCTGTATGTATTTCATTATATTTACTCTCTGCTCTAGTCCATGCTTTCCTATGTAACCCACTTACCATTTTGAATATTTTCAGTATGACTTTAATGTTCCTCTAGATTAAGTCCTCATTGACTATCTCAGATTCTGTCTCACAATGCATTTACAGTATGTCTTCACTTCTGGGACATATATTTTGCTGGGAGTTTTTGTTGTTGTTTAAGGTTCTTTCCTCTTAAAGATAACAATGTTCTTCTTTACATTCTGTCTTCCAACCCTCATACTAATTCACTAACTATAGCATCATTAAAAAGCTGACAGTTTATTAGTTTTAAGTTTCAAATTGGCTAAGGAAAATTAACACTTGTTATTATGACATTGAATGAAATTTAAAATTTCAGCATAATACGGATAAAGACATTTTTAATTGTTTAAAGTCCTACATTTTCACCTCTTCCCCAGATCACCACTCCTGGTAACAGTGTGTCTGTACTGACAGAAAGCTACATTTCTCCAACCAAGCATATGAAAATTCAGCTACTTCAGATTGGCTTACTTGGAGTACTGTGTGTAGGAACTATTCTGAGCTTTGTGGATATTATTAGGTGATTACTTCACATTACCAAGTTTTATTGCATTATATGGAGAACTGCAGAATGGTATTCATTTAATATCATAACAAAGGATATGTTTATCGTTTACAAGTTATCTTGGTTGTAGGAATTTCCTGCAGTAAGTTATATACCACCATGATGGTTTGAGTTTGAAGCCAGGAAATAATGGAAACTAGAAACTGGAAAACATCAGCAAAACTAAACCTTTACTACTCCTTTAATTTCTGCATGTCAGTATTTTGTACAGCAGTGGAAAGGATCAGACCTACTAAAAATAAGTATGGATATTTAAGAAATGGACAAATGTATGAAATATGACTTATTGAAAAAATTATTCTCACTGGAAACGTATGAAAATTACATTTAATATCCATATTCATATTGTCTGTATCATTTCATTTTTTCAGGGATTTTTCTTTATTTTTTAATCACATGCAATTTAATTTGACCCTTTGAAAATTTTATACAAATATTACATTGTGATTTAAATATGCACTAGTAATTCTAAGTACGTTTTAGTTTATTTATAGTAACTAGACCTGCTGTGATGAAGTCTGTAAAATATTGCCCCAAATGTAAATAAAAGCAGGAGTTGTAAATTCTAATGAAAAAAAGTGAGCATTTGCTTCAATTTTGTGTGATATTTAAAAGATTTTGTTGAACACCAAATCAAAAATATACTGACTGCGCCTCCATATTTTCTATATTTATACCATACACATATAACCATGAGTTTATGTACACACATGCATTTATGTTTGAATATACAGAAATTAATCAGAGATATTGCTGGTTGTGCACCAGAATGTTAGAAAAAAGCAAGTGTCAGAATAAAGTCACATGACTCTTCATTATTTAGTAGGTATAAATTATGCCAACATTATACTTCAGCTTATATTTTAATTCAAATTCCTTAGAGAGCAATAATTTTATTATCTTAACATTTTACATGTTGGATTTTTTCTGATAAAGGATTTTGTCACAGTGTTTATGGCCATGTTGGTGTTTGCTAAGCCATGCTGTATCCGAGGCAATTTCTTAAAATAAGGCAACAATGAAGTTGGCTACACTAATTGACTACTTCTTTTATACTAGTTTTCTCTGTAGCTGTGAAGCTGTTGAGTAGGATTTTATCAGCAATAGAACTTGCAAGAGTGCAGTCAATCCTCCCAAATCCCACCACTGTCTTATCAAATAAAGTTAGGTCATCATGGAAATATGTACTTGTCATTTTGACAATGTTTACACTATTCTCCCCTGGAGTATGTTTCATTTTGAGAAAGAGAATACAATACTTTCTTTGTTCATTCATAAGAAACAACTCCTCATTCACTAAAGTTTCATTATGAGACTGCAGTAGTTCACCCACACCTGTAGACTCTATGTCTAATTATAGCTCTGTGCTATTTCTATAACATTTCAAATTACTTCCATCATTGAAGTCTCTAACCCCAAAGTCATTCTTAATAAACCTCTAACAGTTCTTTCACTGTAGAACAATGTGGAACAGATCTAGATCAGTTTGAACTACAAGCACTAAACTTGTGGACACTACAAGAATAAGAGACTTTCACCACAAGCAATTCTTGTGTGGTGTACCTTGTTATACAGCATCATAATAGATGGTACTCACCACCACAGTAAACATAGGAAAAAGTAACTTTTTATTGTTATCATCACGCAAGGCTTATCTCCATTTAATTTGAGACCAAGAAAAGTGGATAACTGAGCATTCACCAGGCCTGTTGAGTATGTGAAATAGGAGCATTAGCCCAAGATGGGCAATTTAGCAACTCAGGAAGACTTTGTTTAAAAAAAAAATGTCCAGGAAATACAGATCAGTGATGAGCCTCTGAGTTTAGCTGGCAGCGCCAAAACAAAAAAACAAAAAAACAAAACAAAACAAAAAAGTGGGCACTTGCTTTAATCAAGCATAATATTCCATTATTTTTAAAATTATAAATTGGGCTGGGGATATAGCTCAGTGGAATAAGCGCTTGCCTAGCAAGCGCAGGGTCCTGAGTTCGATCCCCAGTACCACAAAAAAAAAAAAAAAAAAGATATGAACTATGCTGTACAGGTGGAAGTAGAAATGTTTCTCTCTCTGCTTTTCTTTTTTGTTTGAGATAAATTTTACTTTTTCCCTTTGGCCAGAGAGCTTTTGCAGCTTTTCCTAGATGTACTGTGGTTTTGCTGTCTTGCATCAAACTGAAAATTTATTTTCATCAGTCTCTCTTGGAAATGAACATGCATATTTTTCCCTGAAGAGTGTGTGTCTTTATTCAATTCAGGAAACTTGTATTTGATTATCAATCACCAGCAGAGTAAAAAGAAAACTCACAAATTGGGGAAAATTTTAACCAAGTCCCACTCAGAGAAAGGACTTCTATCTTGATCATATAAGAATTAAAAAAACAAAATCAGCACCCCAAAATTCAAAGACCCAATGCAAAAGTGGGCATCTAAGATGAATACACATTTCCAATATTTCTTTAGCTTATTTTAAAGAGAATTTTTTAAAAGATCAATAGAAAAATGTCAAAAACATGAACAAAAGAAAAACAAAGCAAAAACAATAAGAACGACACAGGATTTCAGAACAAGATGATAGGAATTGACAGTGCTTGTTATATTACATATTCTTATCTTCATTGAAGTTGGTCAGATTACTAGATATAAGAATACAAGATTGCTCAAACCATTAAAGAGAATAAGCAATAAAAACAACATTATAACTGATACAGAGTTTTGAGTACAGCATTGTGTTCTTTGGTAATACTTGTAGATATTATTTGTCTTTTTGAGACAGAGTCTCCCTACACAGTTTAGGCTGGCCTTGAGCTTCCTTTGTAGCCC
Organism: Dinomys branickii; assembly: GCA_004027595.1. Lineage (NCBI taxonomy): Eukaryota > Metazoa > Chordata > Mammalia > Rodentia > Dinomyidae > Dinomys > Dinomys branickii. The sequence continues at coordinate 179,566 of PVLD010000480.1, forward strand.
AGGATGGTCTAGAACTCAGAGCAATCCTCCTGCCTCAATCTCCCTAGTGCTGGGATTGCAGGCATGTGCCACCACACCCAGCCTATATGTAGATTATTATGAATATTTTTTCTCTTCTGTATGCTTTTTATACTGCATAATCAGTAGTTATTGTAAAAATCATTTCTACCAATGATAGGGTTAAGTATCTTTGAGAAATTGTTATGCTTCTTTTTGTATAATTTTGCTATAGTGACATAGAGTAAAAAAAATCTCTCTATCTGTATATATTTTCTTGGGACCAAGGACAATAATAATATTTAGTAGGAGGGCAAAACACATTTAGCAACAGAATGCAAGTGAAAAAACTGCTTTCCACATTTGGATACCACAAAAGAGACAAAAGTAGCATCTACATTAAAAACAACAGAAAAGTTTGGCTGGGAACAGAGAACTACAGATGGTTGTAGGTGGCAGTTTCTTTAGCAGCAGAAACAGATTTTCCCGAGAAAATGTTTCATCAAAACTATGCTTTGAACCAGTCTGTTCTGCCATATTGAGGAAAATACTCACGAAAAAAATCTTTTGCTAACATACAGGCAGCAAAGTTTCAAGACAAATTTTGTAGGGGTTATAATACAAAGAGGTGGGTAGAAAAAGCAAAAACTGTTAATATCGTATTTATTACTTGGTCTTGAACACAGCCACATCGAAACCAAATAGTAAGCTTGTTAATGTACCTCCAGAGTTCAAAGGGAGCTATCCAGCCAATAGCCTATCAGCTGTTCACTTTGCACTATTTCTAAATCCAGAACTTAAAACACAGCTCCTACATGAAAGACAGAAAACTTTGAACATGGAATTTCCAACTTTTAGGGGTTTGTGGGTACCTTTTGTGAAGCATTGCAGTTTGAAATAAATTCATAGTAATTGAGTCATTTCTATTTATTCAGTCTGGAGAACAAGCCAGTAAGTATTTTCCCTCCTAAATATGACATAAAATTTAAAGTTTCACTAAAGAAATGTTTGTTTGGACTAAAGGATTGTCTTGCAATTTCTTTTTAGCTGCTGTAGGAAACTTCATACAAAATATTATCACGCATCGGCACAGAGAGGACAGTGGCTCTTACTCCATATTAAATATATAGAATATGCCTTAAAGATGGGCTTTAATTAATGTGCTTTAGTTACTTCAGTTGTCAGGCCAAAATGCTTGACAACCACAATTATAAAAGGCCAGTGATTATTTTGGTACACGGCTTTCAGAGGCTTGTGTGCATGTTGGGTTGGCTCTGGGGCCAAATGGCACTGTGAAAAGGCATGTCAGGGGAGCACTGCTCCACGTGTAAGGGGAAAGGTATTTCCATACAATATGAATGCAACATGAGCAACAATGTTTTCTCCAGAATATCTATTTTTAGAATATTATTTGCTGAAATTCATAATAGCTAAATCTTGAATGCAGGTTATCTGTCCCTCAATGATTGAGTGGATAAATAATGTGATTTAATTTGATATGATCCCTTTTGTTGATATCAGTATTATTTCCTATTCCATTGGGTTTCTGTTCAGAAACTCCTTGACTACACTTATTTCTTCAAGAATTGTACCAATTCTACCTTCCAGCAGATTATGTCTTTCTGTTTTAACATTTAGGTCTTTCATCCACTTTGATTTCAATTTAGTACACGGTGAGATACATGGGCGTAGACTCAATCCACTGCATATGGATGTCCAAGTTCCATAGAACTATTTACTAATGAGGCGATCTTATCCTCCAGTGTATGTTTTTGTCCCTTTTTAAAAGATCAAATAGCTGTATGTTCTTTTGTTTCTGTCCCAATTTTAGGGCTCCATGTAGGTCCTTCTGGAGTAACTTAAAGGAGAGTCAGAGTCCAGTCTATTGAGCTGAGATTTTATGTATAGGGTCGCGCGCGTTAGTAGTACCTGCTTACGTGTGGTGAGGGGAAGGGCGTGTGAGATTGAGTGAGTGAAGATAGCTGAGTTCGTGGCCGCAGGAACAGCTAATATTTGGGGTGTGGGAAGGAAGGAGGGGCTTGGAACTGGCTCCTGGGGCAGGTATGCCATGTGCTGCAGAGGAGGCTTTGTTCCGCGGGCTCAGGAAGCTGGAACAGGAACTTGGTGTGGCAAGGGGAGGGGTGCTGATGGTAGTCAGACCTATAATAATCTACAAATTCTGATAATAAAAGTTTATTATTATCCAAGTCCTTTCTCTCCAAAAAGAAGTTGGAAAAACATTTATTCTTATGAGAGCTTAGAACTTGATACAGTGGCAGAGAAAAAATTAAAAGATTATTTTCATATAACCACTTCGAATCATTTTGAACACACACACTCAGTATTCTAAGTAGACTTGCGCAAACAAAGGTTTTACTTTGCCATGTTTCAAATGTGGGGATCAGGACACGTTATCCGTCATAAGTGCCGTCTACACACTGTGTCATGTGCTCCTCTTAGATGAGCTGCCATCTACATAAGAGGTAATAAGAGGAAATAACACGTGGAAGCTCCTGCGGATACGCTACAGATGCAGGTCTGAAGAGACCAAGTCTGTAGTCTAAGCAGCGTATAGCACCTTTAAGTAGCAACAGCCATAACGGACTCCTCTTGAGAGTCTAGATGAGAAACAGTGACTAAACAGCAGGGAGGTAAATTGAGAAAGTAACCATCAATATACTTCTTTCGTATATGCACCAATCTGAGATGCAGTGTGCTCATTAACTGTGCTAACTACATAAGTTACTATAACCTTCAATTATACACATGTGTACTATAATGAAGTCTGTATATTCCAAATAGTTTTCAAAAGAGGAAATGCATCCATAAATATATTGCAAAAGTACCTATAAAATGTGCTTTAGAATGACTTTGGTGTTATGCTTATGTTAATTTTCCTTTTTTTATTAAACCAGATGAAAACTAATTCTGTGCCTAAATGCATCTCTTTAAATATAGTAAAAAAAAAAAAAAAGAAAAAGAAACTTTACCAACACAGAGAAATACACATGTACTTATTAAAAAATAAAACTTGAAGAGGAAATATTCCAGACAATTAGATCCCTTCATGTCTACTCTATTGTGTAAATAAGACAAAAGCAGCTGACCAGTAAACATGAGAAAATACACAAACCTGCACACAGGTCTACGAGCTTCCCCCAAAAACGATGACTTCAGCAAAAGATAGAGCATAAAATGAAATAATATTAAAGGAGAAAAGTAGTAACAGAATCTGTGCTTCCTAAACTAATAATAAAAAAGTGACCTTTATGTTTTCAACATAAAAGTAAAATATATATTTTTCACATCAGTACCTATAAGTGTTATGTATGGTGCAGCTGGTTGGGCATCTGTAAAAGGGAAGAAACATAAATTACAGTTATTTTTAATGAAATAAACTGCCAGACGGTCATGACTGTCAATAGTGCTTACCAGGAAGAGATTTTCTTTGCTTTTTAAGCATGAAAAAAGAAGGCATGCTTAATGGCTCCTTAGGGATGATAGTTTGTTTTCAAATCTGCTCAGCAAAATGTTGGCTTTGAAGATGAATTTTTTTATGTCCTTTGATTAGAATTTTGGAGCTCAGGTTTTTGGTACTGTTTCTGCAATCAAAAGACAAACATAATACAGTTTGTAAAGGAATGAAGAACAATTCTGTTTAAAAAACAAAGAGCTCCCGCAAGTAAATATAAAAAGCAAACAAGATGTCTCTTTGACATATTATTTGGTATTAGCATTATCAAGAATAAATTAAGTGATGCATTTGACACTTTCTTTTGATTTAATACTGGACTTTTACTTAGCAAATTTTCATTGCGCTTCTATCAAAGACAAAGAATTTTCATAAAATTTATAATCTGACAATTGTCTGCTATGGTTACTTAGGAAGTATCTCCCAAAGACTCCTGTGTTGTTTGAACACTTAATTCCTCATGCTGTAAGACAGCTATAAAGCTGAGAGACATGAATACAACTATTAGGATGTTAATTTCCACAATAAATTAGCGCATCCATGAGTTCATAGCTGGATGGGATATTAGGTGACAGGGTCTAGTTGGGAAACATAGGTCACTGGGGAATGTCTTTGAGTGGTTACCTTATCTCTGGACCCTCCCACTCTGGGTCTTTCCTTCTTTCTTTGCATCTTGGCTGCAATGGAGTGAGCAGCCTTTTGGGGGTGATTGCTTTTCACCATGATGTTTATGCCCCAACACACGTGTAAAAGTAAAGGCATAAAGTGACCACAAGTTGAAGACTAGTACGTGGTGAATAAGGAGAAGCATTTCTTGTGCAACTTGTAGTTCTGAGTTGGTCAAGGGGATGGAGAGATGATTAATATAATGGCCTTGCTTTAACAAATGGATAATAAAATTTAAAAGCTTATAAATTAGAGTCTTTGATAATGTCTCACAAAATATCAATGAGGATTTTGTTTTCTGCCTAAGATTTAGAAGATAGCATCAAATGATCTGAAGTTTCATTGCTATTCTGCTTTTTGAGATCAAAAGAATGTTTCAACTACAGATTATATAAAATTGGAAAAACATATAATTTTTGACTAACTTCAAAGTACATACGTTTGATTGATGAATTTCATCAAATCTGTTTTTAAATTATCTTTGTTTATTGATGATATAGAATTATTAATTAACATTAGTATTAAAATAATTTATTTGTTAATAATTAAACAAATCAATGGACAAAAGTTTTTATCAACATGAACTTCCAACCATGAAAAAATGAGGGATAGCATATTAAAAGTTATTGAAAAAAGATAAAATAGAAAGAATTTTTATAATCCCTCATATCAGTTGCCTCATCTTTGGTAATTAAATTTATGTGCTTCTGCACATTAAAACACTAACTCTCAAATTCATTAAAGTAAGGCATTATTGTATTCCACTCTGCCATGTATATAATATACTGCACTTATTTTGATGTGCTTACCTTTGTGATTTTTTTAATAGACTCCAGAAAAATATTCTAGTGACTTATAAAAATATGAGACAGCACCAAAAATATGTAAGAAATAACCAAATTTAGCAAACTTTCAAGATGTAAAACAGGCATATAAAATTTAGTAACAGTACCATATATTGATATAAAAATGAATTCAATTAACAGTAATTTAAAAATACCTGCTAATACATTTGACCAAGGAAGTGAGGGGATAATACAGTGGAAAACTTCAAAACCTTAATGATCAAAATTTAAGCATGGCCAGGGATATAGGTCAGTGGCACAGCACCTGCCTGGCAAGAACAAGGTGTGAGTTCAATTCCTGGTACAAAAAAATACCCCAAAATCACAGGCAGGAGCAAAAAATGGTGTGATTAACCACTTTCAATGATTGAAAGAGTTGGTTTTCAATAATATCTGCACTATGAAAACTGACCACCAGTCAGATGTAATCACTATTTAAATTAGAGGCATTCTTCAAAGAATAATTTCAAAGTATCCTAAAATTTGTATGAAACTACACACATAGCATGAACACACAAACCCAGCACAGCCAAAGCTCTTTTGAACAAAGTGAATAAAGCAAGGAAATAAAGCCCTTGTGGTCAAATCAATGTGATTCAAGACACAATGCATAGCACGAAATCAAACCCAAGTTCAGCAGCGCAGGGCCTCTCTAGCAAGCACAAGAACTGAAGCCATACATGAAAAGAATGGGGTAGGAAACCGTGAACTGAAATCGCATATCTCTGTTCAGTTGACTTTCAGTGAAGGAGCTACAAACCTGCTTGAGGAAAGGAGAGTCTTTTCAATTAATGGCCCTAGAAACTTGGGGTATCTACAGGGAGAAGGCTGGATCCAGAACTTTATCTCTTAAACATAAGACATCAAACTGTAAGAAGCAAGTGTAGGCAACATGCTTTAGGATAGTGGACTGGACAAGGGGGTTAAATGAGCTATCAAACTAAAACACCTGCACTTCACAGAAAACAAGCAATATAGTGTGGTAGAGAATAGGAAAAAAAATGTAGACCATATACCTGTAACATCTAAACTACAGAGGAATTACCAAAAAATTGAGTATCAAAAGAAATAAACATAAATAAATAATATGATTAAAATGCACAATAGTACTGAGAGATATATCGTGAAAGAAGATGTACAAATGGCTAACTAGTATGTAAATGATAGTATATATCACCAAGAACATGTAAACTAAAACCAGGTGAGGTGTTATCTAACTGCAGTAATTATGGCTACTATCAAAATGAAAAACGTATCAAGCAGTTCTTATAAGAACATAGAGAAAAGAGTCTTTTTATGCTGATAGTAGGACTGAAAGCCACTACGACCATTATGGAAGACAGTATGGAAGTTACTAAAAAAGTCCTGTAATGCTATTAACAGGAATATGTCCAAAAGAGGTGACGTCAGTATGAAGAGGGGATATCTGCATACCCAGGTCTATTGCAGCACCATTCACAATGTTTAAGGAATGCAAGCAACTAAAGTGTCCACTAACTGATTAGAAGATAAAGAAAACAGAACATACATGCAACTAAATACTAGACTATCATTTTTCAAAATCATTAAATCTTCTAATTTATCACAAAATGGTTGCAATTGGAGATCAGCATGTGTAACGAAATAAACTAGGCCCAGAAAGTGAATTGTTACCTGACTTCATTTATATGTGAAACCGCAACTTCTCACCATGTGTTTGAGAGCAGCGTAGTGGCTCGCAGAGGATAAAGACAGTGGAAAGATGTGGAAATGTTGATCAGTGAGTACTGTTTCCCTTCGATAGGAGTGAGAGATTTGGTACAACAAAAGCACTTCTTGCAATATATCTGAGGGGCTTGAATTCACCACACTATGCGGAAACGTGTATATGCTTCTTTCAAGTTCAGCCTAGGCAACTTAGAAACTCATTTCAATGAGACTCTATCTAGGAAAAAAAAGTTAAATAAATGGCTGTGGATATAGCTCAGTGTGAAGCTGTTGTGGTCAATCCTCACTAATGCAAACACACACACACACACACACACACAGGAACAGAGGACAGGGAAAGATAAGTATTATATCTTTTCTGTAATATATGGGATCTGACAAAGATTGGCTTTAAATTTAAAAGGATATTATCATTGAAAAGTGGAAGGAAAGAGGGGAGTTAAAGGAGAATAATGGGAAGGTTCCTATATGCAACATATGTTACAGGCATGTATAAAATGTGCAAGTGGAAATGGGAAAATCAGGTTATGTTAATTTACTAAGATGAAAAATATATTCTTGCATAATAGGGTAACTAGATAGCAATTAGTTACTGTATATCTGAAAAAGCTTGAAGAAAGCATAAGGAAATTATAAATGTTAATATTTAAACTGATTTAAATATTACAACATGTATGCATATTTTGAAACAAAATATGGTACTGAATTAATGTACAATTTTAAGTGTCAATTAAATTTATTAAACTTTACAAATGATGCAGAACATTAGTGAATAATAGTAGACTTTCAGTTTCAGCTCAGAAAATGAAAACAGCTAGAATTGATTGCTATTCTCCTAGAGAAATAAAAAGGAGGAAGAGGATGAAGAGATACAGTGGAAGATGCTACTCGTGAATTCATGAGAAAATGTCCATCTCCACAAAAAACTAATGCTAAAATCCAGAGACAGGGAAGCCAGGGTTTCCTTACTTGCGGCAAAATTCACTGATACCACATCATCTAGCAAACCATTGAACTACATTAAACAATCAATACCTTTGTCTCCCTATTCAAATATTGAATTTTAATTCCAATAATGGTGGTGTTTTAAGATGGAGTCTTCAGAAGCCAATTATATACAAGAAGCAGTTTCTCATAAATGAGATTAAAGTCTTCAGCAAAAGAGGATAAAGAGCTACAAAAGTAAAGATACAAATCCGTAACCTGAACACCAGTGCTCACAGAACAGTCTTGCTAACCAAACAGTCTCTCAGCAGCTTCATCTTGGATGCCCATATAATTTCTAGGCACTCACTCTAGAGCAGTTTGTTATAGCAGCCCAAACTACCTAAAACAGATGAGTAATGTTAACAAATTTTTTGCAAATCCTAGTACAAAACTAAATTCCAAAAGTTTCCATTGATTTCAGATTTTTTGTGAGGAAACTTTGCAGGGAGAATTAAGAAAAATATGAACAAGATTCTCATATAGTGCAGGGTAATTTTTAAGGCTATTGGGAAGTCTAATAGGAAAAAAGATTTCATTTTCTTTCTTTCACAAAACAAAAAGAGTTAATATGTAGTATAAAGACAGAAAAACCAATGGCTCACTTCACTACTTGAAGAGAAGAATGAAAATTGCAACAAATTCATCTAACTTATAGTCTGGCTGACAAAAATAATATTAACACAACCAGTTTTCAGAACTATAGCACTAAGGACACCCACTACCACCTGTTATGCTTTAAGGACAGGAATGATGACCATCTGTGGATAATGTACACAAACACTTCCATAGACATAAAGATAACGTCTTCTCAATAATAAGCTTAGTCATAATGTTAAAAGTTTCCAGCTATATCACTACATAAGTAATCCCTGAATAGACATAATAGTGAGATATGCTACAAGAACTACTAGGACATGGTCTCCTGGGCCACAGTCCACAGAGTTAAGCAGGATGGAAAATGATATATAAAGAGTATGAAGTTTCTTGTGCCCTCCAAGCAATAAATTTTTAGTATGATAGAAATACACAGATAAGAAATTCTCAACCATAAGCCATTTTGTTCTCTTCAGGACATTCAGCAATATCTGGAGATACCTGGTTATTAAAACCTGAGATTGTGTTACTGGCATATTGTTGGTAGATAGCAATATTAGATGCAAATATTGGTAAACAGCCTGTGTTGAGTTCCTATATCTCCTTGTTATCTTAAATTTTTACAAATGTCATTTACAAAAACAAAAACCAAAATACTTAGGTATACATCTAACAACATGCCCAAAACACTTGTGAAATCCTAGATTTACAGTAGCACTAATTTCCATAGGTCTGTTGAAAGGTATGGTTTGTACTTATATTGTTTGATGAATTTTACATGTCTATACCTTGTTATATGAGCAACTACTTTGAAGATAAGAATATGCAATGTAATAACTATTATTAATTTCCTATTAACTTTTTTTAAAATTGTGTTTTTATTGCTTTTTTCCCTTTTTTATTTTAAAAGTAAAAGGAACAAAACATTAGCAAACAGATATAAAGTAGCACAAGAATGGTACAATCAAAACTGAATTACAGAAAAAGTGACAGGGAATTAATAATGGTTGCTGTATTACATGTTGATAACTTCAAAGTGTATGTTCAGGAAAACACATATACACATACAAGATTGATCAAACACTACTCATTAACTGTTCCTTACAATAAGGCGACATGGACAACAGTGCAACCCTGTTAGCCATACTGCATATCCATCCATACATACATAGCTATCCCTTTCTTCCTTTTCTCCTTCCCCTCATCCCAGTTGCTCTTTACTTTTGAGCAGTTTCCTTTCATATCTCTTAATTTATATTCCCAATTTCAGGTTCTTACACTAATGATACAATACATTGCTTGCACATGCACACCTGCTTTGTTCCATTTATGAGTGTGGTCTCTAATTGTGACCATTTGCCTATAAAAGCCTCAAGTTTGTATTTCTTTATAGCTGAATAATATTCCATTATACAAAAATGCCATAGTTTTTTATCCAGTCCCCTGTGGGTGGACATTTGGGTTGTTTCCACAATTTAGCTATTACAAATTGTACTGCTATAAACATGGGTGCACATATATCATGGTGATACGATGTTTTCAGATCTTCTGGGAAAATACCCAGAAGGGGGATAGCTGGGTTGTGAAAATGGCCATACTAAAAAAACTGTTGAACAGATTCAATGCCTATTCTCTTTAAAATGAAAAAGTTATAAAGAAATTTCAACAGATCAACAACACTACATTAAAACTATCAACATTAAACAAATTTTTCGTTTTCTGTCTTTCTTTTCTCTTATTTTTTTGGAGTATTGAGGATTAATCTCAAAGACACTGCACTGACCTATATGCCCCTCACTTTTTGTTTATGTATTTATTTTTAATTTGGAATTCACCAAGTGAGTAAATTATTAAGGTTGAAGTTTGAAATGCAGTTTTTGTATCTCAGTGCGTCCCAGAGTGGTACAATTATAAACATGGTCTACCATATTCATTTTAGAAAATAATTTAGCTAAGTTTTATTATAATTGCAAACAAAATAATTAGACTTATTTCTATTATTACTGCAATTAAAATATTACACAATAAAATTTTAGTTACAGACATATGATTTTAATTCCCTGCCTTTGTGTGCATCAGCTCAGGTTTCCTTAACAAAATAACCATAAATTGATGACTTAGACAGACTCTGATTTCTTAGTTTTGGAGACTTCAAATTGAAGACAATATGTTGCCATGGCTGTTTTCACATTGAGTCCTCTCTGTTTTGCTTCTAGTTGCCCATATTCACACTATGCTGACTTTAATGCTTTGGACAGAAAGAACAATCTTTCTGTTCCAGAAAAGGGTCCATGATTATAGAGTTTACTAAGGGTCTTGAGAGAATTAATGGAATGAAGCAGTGATTGCATGTAGCAACCAAAGGCTGAGAGACTTGGAAGAGAGTTTCTTTGAATGAAAATCTTTGTGGGAAAAAGATTATTGATCTGCTGTCATTTTGTTTATAAACTTCTCACTTCCAGAGGGTTGAACCATATTTTTACAAAGTGTGGAAGCACATTTTTGTAATTATTACTGGCCTCCAATTGTTATATTCCTTTATAAAATGTTCTTCATGTCAGTGAAAAAATTGAAAACAAAGTCTCAATTAATTTCTAATTCATTTCAAAATAAGTAAAATATAGATTTTAATAGTTTTAATTTCTTCCTTACAATATTATGATCAATTCTCACTTCCAGTGCTTACCAGGATATTGCAATGAAATTAAATATCACACTCAGTTATTTGGAAACACATTATTTCTGGAAAATAAAAAAAAAAGATTGAATGTATGATGAGTGAAATTAATTTCAAAAACTAATAATAAACATTTAACTGTAACACCATTAGAAAATGGATTATAAGATCAAAAGTCTTTAATCAAGACCAATAAGATGGCAAATAAGGATAAAATGACAAATAATCTAGAATGAAACTAGAGTAAAATATATTAGAAATAATAATTATCAAAATAGTAAATGGAAAGTAATTTTCAAAGGTTTTAGATTACTTCACTTATGTGTTCTTTTTTTATTTTTTTTTAAAAATAAAAGTACAAAAACTTATTAACAAACAGACACCAATTAGCATAAAAAATAGTACAATCACAACTGATCTATAGGCAAGGTGACGTGGTCTCAACAGTGGTTATTGCTTTATCCATTGATATCTTTGAAGTGTAAATATATGAACCCATATACAGACATGCAAAATTTGTCAGACCATTAATCCTCTCAACAACATAAAAACACAAAAACCAAACATCCAAAGACAGAAAACAAAACAGGCTCACTTATGTGTTGATGTGGCCATTTTAGGTCCCAAAATTTTGGAAAAAACTTCACTACAACTATTCACAGAAGTATATACTTTCAAATAAATTATATAATCTTCTATAAATTTAGAGAATATAACTTGTCTGAATGCAGTGAAATGATATTGAAATCAATGTAAGAAACAGTAAAGTTTTTAGTATATTAAACATATGTTAAAAATAAATCATGATCTAATGAACAATACTTATAAATTCAATGCAATGATAAATTAGTCATGGAAGATTATAAATATATTGAATTGCCATAAAATTGTATTGACAACTCTGTAGTTGAAATATCTTCTTGAATGTGTATATTGGAGAACGTGCATTCATGACCATTGTTTGTACTTTAAAACGTGTTGTCATTTGTTTCCACACATAAATATCTTGGAAGTCATAATTTTATTTTAATTAGGAAAAAATTGAACAAACTGAAAAGCAACCTTTTTCTAAGGTCCATAAATAAAGGGCACTAATCAACAATGAAGTGTGTCAGGTGGGGCAATAGCAAGAGGCAACTATCAGGTGAAAAGTACATGGTTGGAAGCAGATAATCATGGCCACAGTAATACAAATAAAAACTTTAGCTGTATTAATTTCAGACTAAGCAATCTTCAAAGCAAAGAAATCTGTTCAGAATAAAAGAGGAACTGCATAATTACAGATGTCTCTGTTGATAAGGGAACATTATTGTCTTTATCGTACACTTAATAAAAGAAGATCAAAGGGCATGATACAAAACTCAATAGAACAATGAGAATTTACCAAAAAGTAGTTTGAGGTAGACCCTGCAATACTACTTTGCCAAATTACGTAGATTCATTATGTAGAAAATCAGTAAGAACATAAGTGATCTCAACAACACTTCCTAACCCTAGATGTGAAGATCATATAGAGTCTACTTTCTCAAACAGTAGTAAATGTATTTTCACAAGTACAGATGGAGCGTTTGTCAAAATGAATATCCTTCTGAGGGGAAAAAACTCTACAAATTTTAAAATACATGTCATGCAATTATTTATTCTTAAGGAATAATAGAATTAAACTAGAAATCATATAAAGAAAAGCAATTGGAAATATCCCCAAATGTTTGGAGATTAAAAAATATAATTTTACATAACGTATGTGTTATAAAAATCAATAAATAACAGAAATTAACTCCAATAAAATGTGAATGAAAGTGTAACTTATCAAAATATGTATGATAAAATGGAAGACATGCTAGATAATAATTTATCATACTGTGTGCATATATCAAGAAATATCCAGACAGTAACATAAATTATCATATTAATAACCTAAAAATAGAACATTAACTCCAAAATAAGTAGACTAAAATAAATACAGAAAATATTTCAAATAGAATATATTCAAAAAATTGAAATAAAAAATGAATAGAGAAAATCTACAATTTTGGCAAAAGCAATATGAAAAGATCAATAGAATTTGTATCTGTGGGAACTACTGTGCTGGACAAAAAGAAATAAGCAGATACCCGCACCAATTATTTCTGCTTTAAGTGAGGTAAACTTCAGGATAATTTGGAAAGTGCGTGTGCAGAGTTTATTTCCTATTTCTCTTTTTAGCGATGTGTTCTATAAGCAGAACAGGAAGAATGATTTCCTTATGTCAAAGCACAGAAAGTACTTAGATTCGGAAAATTTCATAATTAGTAAAGAAAAAATAAAAGCATCATGATATCTGTTTCTTGAATTGATACGAGTTATTCCTTTCATCCTTCTTGTACTTAAATCTCTTTCAGGTCTAATTTTAAAGATCTGAACTTGTCTCAACAGATTCTCGCCAACACACATTTAGGGAAGTGATTTCTAGCGCCTTCGAATCCTCTGCCTCCTAAATCTCCTCTCTCCGTCTCTGGCTCTGTCTGTCGCTGGCCTTGCCTCTATTACCCTCTGTTTCTCTCTCACGAACACATACAGAGTCACACAAACGTGTTGGCTGATGAAATCCCTCTCCTCTTTTTAAAAAAAGACTAAACAATAAACTTCTGAAAACATCAGAGGTCTTCTATTCCTCTCTAGTTATTTATCCTAGTAGGCTGTAATATTTCTTTTTTTAATTGTTTTTTAAAATTTGTTTTAAAATAAAAGGAGAACATATTAATAGATATCCATTTACAAAACAGCATAAGAACAACACAGGCAACACGGGCAAAGTAGTAGGAAATTATTAGTGGTTGTTGAATTACTTATCGATATCTCCAAAGAGTTTTCTCAGGAGAACAAATATACCCATGTGAGATTGATCAAATAATTAACCACTAACTTTTCCTTTCAGTAAAGTGATAGAAGTCAGCAGTTCAACTATGTTAGCTAACAATTATGTAATATTTCTTATGAGCTTGTGTATTCATTTTTTCTTTCCTTTTTCTTAATTTACATCTAATATCCATTTATTGAGCTTTTGTTATTACTGGCCCTTTTTAAAATGTGAAAATAACCCTTGTTCCAAATACAGGTTGTTTTATATTGTTGTCAAAATGAAAATAAAAAGAAGGAAATAAATTGTTGAAAAGATTTCAAACTAGATCTGTAACGCTGGGTCACACTGAAATTCTTCAGTTTCCTCAAATTATGAAGTAGCTTAGCTATTTTCTTGTAGGATAAATTATCCAGAGAAGACTATTCGTAGAGTATTTCACTTTAGGATCCTACAAATTTGTGCAAAGTACCTTTCTAAGTTCTGATGTCATGTCATGCCCTGAAGTCAAGTCTCAGAGATGGAATGGATGTAATATCAATCTCAAGATTTTCAAAACTTTCCATAGTGGCCATTTTTGTTTTTTAAAAATAAGATTTCCTCTCATGAGGGAAGGAAACTGCTCAAAAGGAAAGAACAACTTGGATGAGGGAAAAGAGAAAATAAAGAAGGGGAAAATATATACATATGCATACACAGGATAGCTAACATAGTTGTACTACGGACTTTGTTCACTCTATTGAAATGAACAGTTAACGTTTAAGTGTATGATCAGCCTTACATGTCTATTGTTTACCTGAGTATGCAAATTGAGGGTATCAATGTGTAATACAACTATCATTAATTTTCTGTCACACTGCCTGAGATTCCGTATTGCCTGTGTTGTTTTTGTGTTATTTTCCAGGTGTATGCATGTTTGTTAAGATGTTTTCACTCTTTTATGTTTAAAATAAAAAATGTAAGAAAATAAAAATAAGATTAAAATATGCATCATATATTATTTGCCATTTAAACAATTTCATATGTTCAGTTCTATGGTTTAAATTCATTCACATTATTTTGCATCCACTTCTAGAAATTTTACATCTTGTTCAAGTGAAACTTAGGGACCCATTCCATCCTATTCCAGAGAGAATGGCTATCATTAAGAAATGTGGGTGACAGTTCAGAGCAAAAGGAAAATTTCTAACTTGTCAGTGCACACTAGCACCATCAATATGGAGAACAGTGTGAAGAGTCCCAATAAGATTAAAAAATGAAATTCCATACAAGCCAGTTATTGTCTTTCTAGTTATTTGCTCAAAAGGTTCAAAGATGTTATATTACAGAGTTGCATGCACACCCATACTTAGAGCACCACAACTCACAATAGCTAAAGCTTGGTAGCAGCCTTTACGTTCATGAATAGATGAACAGATAAACAAAACAGCAGTATTACAAAATAGAGTACTACTCTGCTGTAAAAAAGGGTAAATCTGAGTCATGTTTAGGTAAATTGATGCACTTGGAGACTATAATATTAAAAACAATAAATAAGACACAGAAGTTTAAATATCATGTGGTTTCTATGTATGAGAAATCCAAAGTATAAATAAAGTACAAAATAAAAATAGATAATAAGAAACAGAGAGATACATCTTTTACAAATGGAAGGGTTACCAAAGGGTGGGAGGGGGGTGGGCCTGAAAGGCACGGAAGGTGCAAAGGCTGTAAAAGGAGTTAAGGTATTTTATGAACATGCACTCACTCTCCACCATGCATGAAGCCATGCAATGCAAACCTGTACTAATAAAAACAAAAATTAAACAAAAAAAGCTGAAGCCCCAGACCTGTCTCTTGAGCTCCTGGCTACCACTATTGTACTTTATACTTTATACTGTATCGCTATGAATTTGATGGTTCTGGATGAGTCAGATAATTGTAGTCATTCAGTATTTGTCTCTTGTAACTGGCTTATTCCACCCAGGGTCACACATGTTCATGCTCTGTTTATGTTGAAACATAGCTTAGACCATCTTTTTTTTTTAAGACTGGGCTTGTGCATTTGCTTCTTTTTGTGCAATCATCTTTCAAAGTGTGTTTTGTTGATTTTTAAACTAATTTCCAGTATTCTGTGTTTAAAACCGTGGAAAATGTGCAGCATTTGTTTCCTACATGTGTCAGTTCACAGTGTTTTACCTCTGCACCATTTCTAATGATTCGATGTGCATTTTTGTAAAGATAGTATAATTTCATTATTAGAAATTACTTATAACCTTAGTTTTAAACAGGGACAATCACAAATGTTATATAAAAATCAGCAAGGCTCGTGTGGCAGGAAATAGTATTAAATGAACTTCTTCATGGTATTTTTTATTAAGTGAATTAAAATGACTCATCTCTCTGGTGGAAGAATTTTCCCCTTGAACTCTATGGACCATAATCATATGCATGCAAGCTATATCATATGATCTGCTTTATGTGACTTTAGTCTAACTAGGACAAAAAGCAGAGGAGTGAATTTAAATCTATGTGGTAAACACATCCCAGACATATTTTACTCAGTTTCCTAGATGGCAAGTTTTTCTCCTGGATTGAAATTGTGCATCCCTCACTTTCCTTTCCAGAGATTGAGAGAACATAAGACAACAGAAATAGTTCTGCTAGTATTTGTGCAAGGAGAATTTGCATTGCCTTTTATGTTCTCTTCTGGCCTCAGCAGCTGAGCTGCTCTGATCTCCCAGTTTACAAAATTGTGTGAGATCTGAAGTTTATCACTGGATTGAATGGAATTTCAGGATTTTCTGAACATATCAGTAAGACACATGGAAAGTGTTTATTCTGCAGAGATTTTAGAATGCACTCTGCAGTGAGGTGGAGGCTCTCAGAAAAATGAGACCCATGGTTTCCTGGAAACCCTGGGGGAGTTTGATACAAGCCCAGAAAGGATAATAACCTTTTTTTACAGGTATGTGCTTAGGTTTATTTCATTCTTTTATTTTTAACATTCTCATAATTCTCTGAACTTGTTCCTGAGATTCCTGCTCTCTCCTTTTTCAATTAAGCCTATTTGTGGACTTTCAGTGTTCCTGGGGCCCTTGGAGAGAGATGGGTCAGGTAGGGAGGGCACCTGAATCTAACCGAAGGAAGGCTGAGGCGATGGCCCTGGGTAACTTTGGCTGGGTCCTGGAAATTTAATCTTAAAAGTTTAATTTTCCTTTATGATTTCCTTGTTTCCTTTCTATATTTTATTTCTTCTATCTTACCAGAAGGAAAAGTCCTTCAAACTTCATTAATCCTTTCAAGCTATATGTTAATTTTGAACTGTAAAGGTAGCTCAAGATTCAAAATTTTCTTTCTCTGTTTATGCAAATCTTTAACCTTTGCTTTCCACAAAGCCCTGGTGATAAGGAAGAGGGAGAAGTACCTACTTCAGAAGATGACTTAATACTATCGAGACTTATCCAGTGCAATTTTAAGCAGCTCCTGTCAATATTAATAAATATTCAAATAAAAAATGAGGCTTAGTGTACACTAACTGCACAAGTGACCTCAACATAAACTTGAATTACAAATATTTGCAATTTGTTTTCAGAAACATTCTCTCACATTAGAGGCATTATTAAGATAAAATTAAACCTAAAATAGTATAATACTAACATTTCATCCATCTAAATAAAGCTTAGGGTCATTTACTGTCTACAGAAATGTAATAAGTATTAAGGTGTGTCATGTGCATGTACCAACTCCTCATGATGAAGGTCATTATGTGTTGCCAACATGTACAAATAAAGTTTAAAAAAAGTAGTTTATAACACTGTATTTATGTCACTGATAATAAGCGGTCAAATGAGCCTGGAATATGCACATTCTGATTTCCCGTGATACCTCAGGGAGGGTTGGGGGCTGCTGAGGGCTGTGGAACATGTGAGGTGTCTCAGGGCAGCCAGGTTGCAGTGACTGTATGTCCTTACAGAAGTATTTCTGCACAATGTCCCATGAAAGATTACAATAAAGAACATGTTCTCAAAAATGTAATTTAAATCCTTCTTATACCCGAAATGCAATTAATATTCTTTTATCCAGTTAATTGAAAGACTGATATACAAGTGGACCCTAAAATTCTTTGAGGATAAAAGCCTTTGCCAGCAAATAAAGTTACAGTGTGAATGCCCTTTCTTAGATCAAAAATGCCAGGAAACATTACAGCCACAAGAAAATTAAACCATAATTATTTTCATTAAATTAATCAGATATATATTAAAAATATTGAAAAACAACTTTGATGAAATAAAATATATTACACTTAAAGTTACTGTCTGTTTTACTTGAGTTTGCAAATCTTAGCACCACATACGAAATGCAAAATGGTTTATATATATATATATATATATATATATATATATATATAGCATTTTTCACTGCAAATCATATTATTTTTCTTTTTGCTGTCAGTTTTTCTTAATGTTAAAGACATGTGTGAATTTGTATCAAGATAACTTTACTAAATAGGCTTACATTTATTGCTATTTGCTTCTGTTCAATGTTTCACACAGAATATAACAAAATACTTTTCTTTGTAGTCCTGTGTTTCGTTTCTTTAAAATTATTTTATGTATGTGCTACACAGCTGTCCCTTTAGGATGATATATCAACTTGAACGTAAAAAGCCTAGAAGCTTAGCATAGTGAACTCTGGATGTGTCTATGGAGGACTGAAATGTAGGACAGGAAACTGCGAGAGGAAGGCACACCTCGGATACGTGGTCCAAGCAATAGCCTGAGCAGAACTGAAAGGGGAAGTGTAAGGTGGCGTCCCCAGTGAGGAGCGCTCCAGGCTTCCAGGCCCTGTGCATCTGGGTCTCCAGTTTCGTTACCCTTGCTGCGCAGCTGTTGAATCATCTGCTCACCATTATGGATACTGTTGCTTCTGATGCTCTAAGCCCAGCTAATAAAGCCTCTTGCATAATTACACACGTGTTTTCTGTTGGTTCTGACCAACTAGAGAATCGTAACTTACATGACAGGGCATCAAGACTATCACCGTTTGCTTTTCCACACATGTCCTTAAGAAATGCTGCAAGAGCATTGCCATGCTGGCACAGTGTAATATTTCTATCTTCCCAAATACTTAACACTGAATTAAATCTAATTTCACCATAGACACTTTACAAAACACACACAAACACAAAATGCCTGTTTGGTTTTTTTGCAAATTTGTTTGTAGGGAAGATATGCCAGTAGTATTATGCTTTTACACTTTTTAAAAGAAAGAATTAAAAAAATCTAAAGGGATACAAAGTATTTTTTTGTGAAAGCATCAGTGTGTGGAAAGTAGTATGTATTAAGAAATGCAGATTGAAGATGTGTGTTGTAACTCATGATATGAATTTATTTTTATTACCTTATCTTATTGAAAAATGTTGTCCAAAATTACAAAACTTCTCTATGTTGTAATTATGCTGCAAATAATAAGGATCTTTAGCCAAATACTTTTAATAATTGGCTTTTAACTGTCTAATTGGCATGAAACAAGGTCTGAGAAGCTCCTCACTGCAGAGATAGTGAAGCTAGACATACTCAATCCATGTGGCAGGTTGCAGATTCTCTGTCCTCTGTTACAAAAATGAATATTTTGGACACATCACTGAGGTGCATAAAGAGGAAATTTTAAAAGTGCACAATCTAATAAATAGAGTGCAATGGGGAAAGAGAAAAAGGGTGCGGAGAGAGACAGGCAAGAGACAAGAATGATGATCTTGCTCTGGGATACAGTTACAGGGGACTTACTGGTGAAAATTGGTAGATGAATCAAACCATTTAAGACAATAAAAATACAATAAAAAATTAGAAATGATACAGTAAACATGATGATAGGAATTCACCAGGGATTATTATGATGTATATTATTGTCTGCAAATTAGTTGTTCAGATTACCAGATATAAGCATGCAAAACTGGGCAAAAGGAAAAAAAAGTATTTAGTCATTAACTGTGTTCTTTAATGGTTTTATCAA
This sequence comes from Dinomys branickii, assembly GCA_004027595.1. Taxonomy (NCBI): domain Eukaryota; kingdom Metazoa; phylum Chordata; class Mammalia; order Rodentia; family Dinomyidae; genus Dinomys; species Dinomys branickii. The sequence goes on from PVLD010000480.1 coordinate 199,344, forward strand.
TCTTGCATGCTTACATCAGATTTAAGCTACTTCGTTAAAGATAACAGTATGTAATATAACAACCACTGTTAATTCCTACCATTTTGTTCTGAAACCTGGTATCATTTTTATTGTTTTTGCTTTGTTTGATCTGTCTATATTGTTGGTATTTTGCTATTGTTCTTTTTTATTATTCTTTTTAAAATTAAAAAGAAAATTAGTAGATCGCATTAATCTATTAAAATTGAGAATTCAATCTGTGGATGAAAGGCGGGAGCTTCAAGAGAAGAGCTACGGCCCATTACAGTTTGAAGGCCGTCACACATGATGGGGTCGATCCTCAGGGAAACGTTCATTGTACAGATAACAGGAAATGGCCCAGCCTTACTGACAGGTAAAATGCAATGGCCAAGATCTAGCTGAAGGTACAGGGAAGGGTTAGGTTTGTGGAGATCTTAAGAACCTTAGGAAAATTGTACTTGGTTTGTATCTAGAAAATGCGCTTTTTTCTGTGCATGGTGGTGCACGCCTGTAACGCCAGTACTTGGGAGGGTGAGGGAGGAGGATCACTGCGAGTTCAAGGCCAGCCTGGGCCACATAATGAAGTTAAGGGTTAAGGCCAGGAAGAAATAGCAACATGGTGAGATCATGTCTCAAAAAACAAAACAAACAAAAAAAAAATGAAAGAAGAAAATGTAGTTTTTATTAAGTGTACAATTTTAAAATTACAAATTTGTTTTTCAACCTATCTCATTTTCTTATCTTATTTTCATACCTTGTTTTCTTAAAATCATGGTAGACATGGTGACACTAATTGTCAAGGATGACGTAGGGGAGGCACTCAGGCTTAACAAATATTGATTTGCTTAACTTGGGTAGTGTCATGTATACTGTCACAAGGCCTGTTTGCAGTCTCAAACCTACCTCACATATATGTGAGAGAAAGACATTGATTGGAAGACAGCAAAGAAAAAACATGTACTGAATATCAGGGCCTTGGGTAACCCTAAACTGATGTGAGTTCCAAAATGCAAACAAAGTTTGATTATTTTCTTTACTTCTTTTTCAATTTTTATACTTTAGTTATAGTTACAGTGATAAATTATTTACTGTGTAGTTTGTACAAATGGGTGGGATGACAGGGTATTATAATTTATTGATTTGCAGACTGTTTTCAGAAGCCAAAGATAGTCAACTGCTGTAAGTGCAATTTGTCTAATAGCCTTCTCAGAGGTTGTTAATTTTTAAATGTGTTTTGTGTGTTCAGCATGGGTTATTTGCTCAATTACCTTGTTGGCCCCCCAACAACTTTTTGAGATTATTTTTGCTTCCTTCTCTGGACTGTTCTCTTTTGCAGACTGTTCTGTCCATCCATATCATCACTCTTTCCCTTCTTGATGCTATTTTTAGCACTGCTCATTAAGTGAGAGAAATAGAATACCTCTCTTCTTCCTCCGTTCTTATTTCTTTCCCTCTTGACTGGATTTGTTCTAATATCTGATTCCTGCTCGTTATGGAGGATTTTATGAAGGAAGTCTTTAGCGGTTAGGTTTTGTTGCAGATGGAGGTATACCTTGAATTTCATTGGCTGCTGTGGCTAACTCTAGACTGGCCAGAACACTAATATGTGACATCAAATGTACACTGACATGTAAAAACCATTCCTTGGGGCTTTTCCATTTTTAAGTAAGTAATTCTCTATTTGCTTAGGCTGCATATATCATGCCGTCAACATATTAACAGTAAAGTGAGGAAAGAAATCAAAGTGGTGTTCTTCAGCATGGAAATGTTAGGATTTTGGCACGCACATTTGACTTGCACTTTTTGGTACTTGTTCAAGACTCTCTGTGGAGTTATTCTCTGAAAGTCTTCTTTAAGTTTTCTTGAGAAGTATGAGGGTCTTGAGTTTTTTGGCCTTAGAAACTGAAAGAAATAATACAACATAAAATTTTCCCATTTAGATTTCAGCCATTCTTGTGTAGCCATATGATTCATCTGAATTTTTCATTGTAATTGTTGGCTCCAGCCTCACCTGGGAGCTATAGAGTGATTTCTTGAGCTGTTTACATCCACCAGTGCTTCACATTTTACTTTCCTGCCCTGAAAATCAGATATCATTGCTTGCACTAAAATTCCCTGAAACGTTTCTGTTGCAATTACCCATGTCAGGTATCTCGTTTGTGCATGTTTATGAACCTCTAATTTATACGTTTTAAAAGTTTTGTATAGATTGGGACATGAGAATGATATTCGTGATCAACCCAACACATTTAAGGAAAGCCTACGACAGTTCCCAAGGTTGAGTGAGACTTTAATCTAATGAAACAAAGCAATTGTATGGTTTCTGCTACATCACATGTGTGATGACAAAGTCATCTATGGGAATTAACAGCAACAATTTGTGAAAGTACTAATAACATCATTAATAATTATTTTCCTATTATTAATCCTTAAAGTATTTAATACACAACACAATTTTCTTCAAGTTAAGGAGAATTTTTGCTATTTGACAAGAATTTTCCAAAATCAAGATGCAGGGATTTTCTGTTCGCAAAATAGTGTTTTCTACAAAAAGAATCATTTTAATGTCATAAAATTTTAAGATGTTTATTAACTGAGCATTCATTTTAGACCCAAACTATTACTGAGAGTATATACTATATTTTTTCAATAATTTTGAATCACATTGCAAATAAGATGAGATCCACAGCATAGCAGCAAAGCTGCACTTTTATTTTGGATTAGATAAATAAATAAATATTATTTGATTTATTGTCAAATACTTAATACAATTGATAATTCAAATACCTATGGATTTATTGTCTTTTTACTGAAAAGCATGGCTTGGATCTTATATTTTAAGACTAATTTTAGCAAATGAAACATTAAGGATATCAATCCCAGATATTAAATATGACACTTATACTAAAAAGAAAAATAAAATTTATCATTTGATAATCATTCTTTATTTCAATAAAACTACTATCAGAAATCTGAGTAAATTTTACGTATCATACAGTATTACATAAATTGTATCTCACATAATCAATCTCTACATTACCGCCACAACATAATTCTCATTAAAATTGATTCAATGTAAAGTGCACAGTTTAAAAGGCATTAGAATTGTCTGACATTTAATATTTATAAAAGAAGGAAATAAGTTTCCAAATTCTTAAACTGATTCTCAGCACCTCTCAACAGTAAGCTACAGGATCTATGATTTACAGCCAGAATCCAGCCTCAGCAATGAATCAGGTTTAAAATCTAGGAGCAGAGCTACAACAATTCCAAATAACAGGTTCCTCAGAGAAAAGAAATCAAGTTATAGTGTTGTTTCAGCCATAGGACACCAGAGAAAATCAAGTTCTCAAGCTCATAAGAGAGATAAAACATTATATTTGCCATGGATTCTTCTATTATCCCTTAGGAAAGGATACATACACAGAGTCATGGCTTTCTGATCGGTTTTTATGGGAAGAAGTACAAAGAGAACACACTTAGGCAAGGCCTGTGTGCTGTGACAGGATTGAACTTAGGTTACACTCAGGGCACTCTCTTTCCTCACTTAGGACATTTTAAGCAAAAAACTAACAGGTGTGACCGCTCCTTTGTTAGGATATAAAAAAACCAAAGAAAGGAGGAAAAGAAACTCACAGCATTCTCCTTACTTCAAGCAAAAAAAAAAGTTATAAAATGAAAAATGAAAGCTTCAGCTAAGACCTGGCCACTTAACTATTCTCAGGGAATGTAAAATGTGAAAGAGAGTTATAACTCACAGAACGTACCTAAATTAAACAAAGATTTTCTAAGAAAAGTTTAAAGAAAGTAAGGTGCATGTATAATTAACAGTCTATTAGATGTCAGTATAAACAGTGGTCTAAAATTTTAATAATTTCAATAAATTTAAAACAAGGATTGTCAAGAATTGATAATAATTAAAAACTAATAAAAATTAACAGTGGTGGATGTGAAAAGCAAGGAAAGATGCACACTTACATCCATAGGGAAGAAGGGGAACATAAAGAAGGAAGATATTATCTTTGAGTCCATATTTTGTTCATATCTTGTGTCTTAAATGAACATTATTTCAAGTTGATATAATGAATTCATTGAATAGATTAAATTTCTGTCTGGCAGGAGGTCATGCATTAAAAACGACCTTGTTCTTAACATTTAAATGATTGCAAATTCCTGAATCTCCACAGTTGCTTAAAAATGTGAAATGTTATTACATATACCATTTATAATATCTTTACATAGCTACCTTAATTAGCAATAAGGAAGTACGGCAGCAAAGGGAGGCTGCACAATTAAGAACAGAATATTTTGAGCATTTTAATGAAGTTATACCCAAATTTAACGTTATTTTTATAAAATTGCAAGAGGAAATACATGGGAAAGATGGTCATGTAATAATTTAAAGTAAGTATCTTGAAATAGTATGGAAATGATGTTCAATTTGATATATCTATTATTAAGGAAAAATAAACAGACTATGTAATGCATTTTATTATAGAAAACTATTACAATTATAGTTTCAAAGTAGCGGTAAATAGAAATAATTATAAGTTCAGCATGACCGCAGGGGGATATCCATTAATTTGCACAGATTTACAAAATAATACTTCTTTGAATGTATACCTTAGACCATTAGATGAGGCAAATATCACATATTGAAAAAAGAAAGTTTCTTATTCCTGTGCTATTAACCCCACCTTAGTATATTCTTCAACAATCACATTAAAACTAGCATTATGTACGTGTGCATATATACTTCATATAATTTTCCCAATTTTATGGACTATATTTAAAGATAATGTTTGAATGACAAACTGCTGTAATTGATTTACTAGACATTATATAGCTGGATGAATCAAAAAAGTATGCTTAAATTCACAACAAATTGTGCATTGCCTTCACTGCATACATAATGTGTCATATATATATATATATATATATATATATATATATATATATAAGGGCTGGGGGTATAGCTCAGTGGCATAAGCGCTTGCCTGGCAAGCGCAAGGTCCTGAGTTCGATCCCCGGTACCGGAAAAAAAAAAAAAGAAAGAAATATATATATATATATATATATATATATATATATAATGTTAAAATATAGATAAATTAGGGCTGGGGATATAGCTCAGTGGAATAAGTGCTTGCCTAGCAAGCGCAGGGTCCTGAGTTTGATCCCCAGTACCGCAAAAGAATATATATATATAGATAAATTAGATTACAATTTGAATTTGGAAGTAATGTAGGCCTTATGGTAGCAGTCAACCTGCACGTAAGATAATAAACATTGTAAGGTCTTATAAGATGAATAAACGAATCTGATATTGGAGAAAAAACGGTGTGAATGGAGGGAGAGGAGGGAATTGAAATGTGTTATGCACGTGTATCACTTCCTAGAGTGAACGGAAGCAGCATGTACTGTCAACACGTGGCAATAAAAATAATACAGTGAAAAAATACTTGAATATGCTTAACATTTTAATGTCTAACACTAAAAAGAAATAAACACTTTTTTCATTGTGTTGATTTACTTAATAGTATGGGATATAACAATCAAGAAAATTGAGTGCAGCACTTTCTGTGGTCAGACTTGCCATAAATGACATTAGTAATCCTACATTATTAATACATTTATATGCTAGTAATTGTTACACCAGTATTTAACATGTTTAGAATAAATACAGTACAGAATTCAAAGAATATTTTCATTTTGCATCATAAAATGTTTCTAATTACATTTTCTCAGGTTATGCTTATTATATACACTGCAAAAATAAGGCCTGGAGCTAATAATATACATCTGCAAGTGTAATAGATTTACACACCACTCTACTGTGGCCAGGAATTTCATGTGAGTTATTTTATGATGCATGATCCTCCATGCTCTGTGCCCAAACTGTGGAAAGCTGAAATCCTTTAGTCAATCCTTAAGCCTGAAATGTGAGTAGATATAAAAGTTATTTTACATTTACATCAAATAATGTTTTATTAGTGACCTTTGCAGTATATCTTCACTATATTCATTTAGAAACACTGGATGCAGCACATCTTGGTCACACTCAAAATTTTAAGCTGTACCCTTTGTTCTCCTCCTGCCTTGATTCCTGTCCTGCATTTTCAACAAACCTGCCCTTGGTTTTCATATCATCTTTCCTGAATTGTTTACCTCTTAGTTGTGTTTTAAGTGTCTCATGCCAGAAAAGATAAATGTGATATTTAACTTTCTGTGTTTTACTTATTTCACATAAATTTGAGCCTCAAATTCTATCCATTTTTCTACAAATGACATGGTTTTATTCTTCCTTATCACTGAGTACTTTTGGATTATGTGTGTATACTCCATTTTCATTACCCATTAGTCTGTCCATGGGTGCTAGGCTATGCTTAGGGTGTGGGTATCATAAGTTTCATTGTTATAAACATGGCTATGCATATATCACTATAGTACAATGTCAAATACTTTTATTTACATACCATTGTTCTGAAATAAGCCAAAGTACAGAATCCTACATAACTGTATTTACTTAGTATTTCTGCTCATATGTAAGTGTTTCAGGTACACAGAATTCTAAGATGAGGCTCAAGATTCCCAGTTTATGATGAAGGCACCCTGAATAATTTCTTCCCATTGACAGAGAAAGGATCTTTGTAAATTTATGGCATATATTCTCTGTCAATTATCTTATGTTATAAAGGCCAGATAGTAACTCTGTGATTATATGACTTCATACAGGTTTTTCTGGTAGCCAGTTATGAGACTTTTATACTTTTCTTTTACTGTGGGATTGGAACACCACATCTCATGCATGAGAGTCAGCGCACTACCACTGAGCTACACATCTGACTCTTTCATGCTTTTCTTGAACAGCAAAAAGGACCAATATGAAGAAAAGCACCTGGCTTGGAACACTACCTGGTTTCTGGGAGCTGAGAAAGATTTCCGACTGATTCTAGCAACTGGAATAACCCTAATTAACTTCAAGGAGTGGCTGAAATCCTGACAGAAATTTTGAAGGAACACTGTGATCTAGATAAGAATTCCAGTGGTAAAGCCTCCTGAATATCTGTCTTATGATACTTTGAGCAAAGAAACCCTAAGTCAAGCCAAGATGTATAATCTGGAGAAACTATGCTCTAACAAACATTTGTTGTTCTGAACGTCTAAGATTTCAGTAACTTTATACGTGACAAGTAAAAGTCAAAACCGAAAATATTTAGTGTTGAAAACTTCCTCCTGATAACCTCCTGACTTGCCTCTGTTAATTCCTTATTGTAGCATATTCAGGTCTCAAAACAATTATTCATCTTTAGATTTTATTATTTTCCTTTTTATTTTAAGAGAAAAGGACAAAAACAAAATAGTTAAAAATAAAGACAAGCAAAACAACACAAAAACTATACAAATGACAGAGAATTTAAAAATATCATGATAGGAAATCAATAATAGTTGTTGTATTACCTGTTATTATCTTCAAAGTAGTTGCTCAGCTTACAAGATACAGGTATGCAAGATTGATCAAGCAGTTAAACATTAACTGCTCCTTTCAATAAACCAGTAGAAATTAGTAGTAGAATTATCGTAGCTATCTTGTGCACATATAAAAATATTTTTTCCTTTCCTTCTTTCTTTCTTCTCTCCTTTCCCTCATCCCTGTTGTTCTTTCCGTTTAAGCAGCTTCTTTCCCTTGCACAGCATCTATTGTACCTTTCAGATTTTATTTTTTCAGGTTGTTACACTGGGGAGACAATATTGTGTTTACACATGTGGGTCTAATTTATTTCACTTTTGAGTATGGTCTGTAGTTACAGCCATTTACCTACAAAAACTTCAAATTTACCTCTCTTTATAGATGTGTAATAGTCCCTTGTATAAAAATACCACATCTTTTTTACCCATTCCTTAGTTGATGGGCATTTGTGTTGTTTCCAAGATTTTGCTATGATGAATTGCACTGCTGTAAACATGAGTGCATATATATCATTGTGCTATGATATTTTTAGCTCTTCTGGGAAGATACCCAGAAGGAGAATAGCTGGGTCAAATAGGACTGCTAATCCTAGGTTTTTGAGAAATCTCCACCCCGATTTCTACAGTTGTACGAGTCTACACTGCCACCCACAGTGAAGAAGGGCTCCTATTTCCCCACAGCTCCTCCGGCATTTGTTGTTGGTTGATTACTTTATGGCTGCCATTCTTACTGGAGTGAGATGGAATCTCAGTGTCGCTTTAATTTGCATCTCTCAAATGACCAATGATATTGAACATTTTTTTCAGTATGTATCTGTCATTGGTATTTCTCTTTGAATTTGGGGGTTTGATTCTTTTCATTTCTTTATATGTTCTAGATATAAGTCCTTTGTCTGAGGAACAGTTAGCTAGAATGTTTTCTCACTCTGTGGAATGTCTTTTCACTCTATTGGTGATTTTTGAAGTACAAAAGCTTTTTAATAGAATGGGATCCCAGTGATCCCAAAGATCCCATGCACAAAGAATAGCTTTCCTTTTTCTGATATCCTCTTCAGTCCCCTATTTCAGAGTACTGTAATTTTCAATGTATAAATCTCTTAAATTCCTTTGTTAGATGACAAATCAACAGCCAAAAACATGCTAAATGGGCAAAAACTGAAATTTTCCTCTAAAATCAGGAAGAAGACAAAGATGTCCTCTGTCACTAATTCTCTTCAAAATATTCTGGAAACACTAGACAGATCAATTAGATAAGGGAGAAAAATAAAAAGAATAAGGATAGGAAAGAAAGAGGTGAAATTATCATTATTTGCAGATGACATGATACTCTACATAGAAGATCCCAAAAACTCCACCAAAAGACTCCTAGAGTTAACAACCAAATTCAGTTGCATGGCTGGATACAAAGTCAATACTCAAAAATCAATAGCAGTCTTGCACACAAACAGCAAACTTTTTGAGAGAGAATTAGGGAAACTACACCCTTCATAATAGCATCTAAATGGATGAAATATTTAAGAATCCGTCTAACAAAGAAAGTTCATCTTTATTTTAATTCCATATTTCCAAGTTCATTTTAAATCTTGTTGGCTCTATCTTCAATATATGTTCAGAATTGTCAACATTTCTAATTCCCTTGACCATCACTACGTGAATTGTTACTTTCGTTATTTGAAGCTATTTCAAGAGTTTCCTATCTGCTTTACCTGAATTCGTGTCTTCCTCCCCTAAAAACCTATTCTTCAGAAAGGAGTCAGAATGATACTTACAGAACATAAATTGAAGAATATCACATCTATCCAAAACCCAACAGTGGTTTCCAGATTACTGATATAAATACTGAAGTCCTTTAAATGATCCACAGTCCCATAGCAACTCAGATTCGGGCCTGTAGACAGCGACGGGTTCATCATTTTAGTTTTTTGAACCATCACTGAAAAACAACTGAAATAATCAGTTTAAAAGAAGGAAAGTTTTACTCTGGCTCGCAGTTTTGGCGATTTCATTGGACCCGCTTACTGCATGGCAACCCCAAAACAAAGAGAAGGAGTTAGGGCCCCAAACCCTCCTCAGGGTGCTCTGTGCCCCGGTGAGCTGCCGCCTTCCGCTGGAGCTTAGCTCTTCATGATTCCCTGCCTTCCCCCTGCGCTGACGGCTGCCAACCCAGCCTTCCACACCCAGACTTAAGAGAACCATCCTGGAAACATAAAACTGCACAGTTCTCTCCAGGCCTGTCTCAGGCATAGAATATAGCTTTTACAGTTCTCTTTCTTTCTGTTTTTTTTTAATGCCTAAATTTATTGAAATTTAATTTTATGGGTTGATTCTAAAATTAAGAAATGACATTTGCCTCTTGCAGGAATACTATGATGTTTACTTTAAATTTGTGTTTCTAGAAATTCTTTCAGTTTACTTTAGGCCCCTACATCCCTCATAAAAGCTTTCTAAAAACCACTCTTTATAAAATTACCATTTTGAAAAGTAGAAATTCCTTTCCCTTCAGCAATCCTTATTCCTGCATGCAACATTTTTTATTTGACTACAAGTTAACATGATGCATATATATGTAAATATAAATTAATGAATATAAATGTAATAATAATTTCCTGTCAATGTGGCAATTACTATAAACATATTTGTATAAGTTAACTTCATTTAATAATTCACTGGTCATACTAAGAATGTCATCATATATAGCCTGAAGTGAATTATTCTAGTGCAGTAAGTACATATAATCAAATTATATTTATTTTCCACCTAAAAGATTCTGTTCATTGCAACTACATATTGCATTAACATTTTCTAGCACATTTCCTGGTATATGTTGTTAGCATATACAATTATTTTATCTCACTTAACAGTCCAAATTTGGTAAGAATCATTCATCTACTAATCTCCATACACATACATTCCAAATAAAAGTATTTACAGAAGCTTAAATACAAGCAAGCTCAAGCATAAACCAATACTTACTGCTCATGCACTATGATTACATGTAGGTACCAAAATGTTTTGCTAATAATTTTTAAATTTTTATTTCATGAGCAATAAATGACAGCTAGCCAATAAGAAAAATTAATATGTTTGCAGATATTTCAGTCTATTCAAATAATTAATTTGCTTTTAATTTTAAGCCAATTATGAAAAATAGTTGTTTAGGTTAACTAACCAGTCTTAATTTTTATGATGATGATGCTAAAAATGAACAGTCACGCAATAACTGAAAAATTATAGGATAAAGTTTTAATATACACTTGAAGTGTTCAAATTTGATCTTCCGTCTTAGTGAGAATTAAACCTCAGGATGAGCGAGTAGTTAATTATATCTTTATCAAATACTTATAAAATAGTACTATTCTGAACATAATAGCTACACCTATGTCTTTAAATAGTTGTCATATCGTAATTTAGATTGGCAAAAATTTAAAATTTGAGGCCAAAATATATTTGCTTCATTTATTATAATTGTATTAAGCCTTATTTATATTTGTTCAACTGCATATCATGGTTGATAGTCACTTAGAAATCTAATGAAACACACACAGAGCTGGACAATACACTGGAATAAGTGATACTTCAAAGTCTAGTGCAGGAAAGGTTTTAGTGTGCATTTCAGACATAGCCTGGGAACAGAGAATAGGAGAAAATCTATTCATTTGTTCATTGAAGGCTGGACACTGTGTTGGTACTGCAGAACAACCATGAATCAAAACAGACAGACGCTTTGTTTTATGAAGCCTTGGCCGAAGCTGGAGCAGATACCAAAAACAGAAAATATGCTATTTGTCAAATAGGATAAGTTCCATGAAGAAAAAGACATAAGAGGAAAGGCACAGAGAGTGATGTGATGGGAGAATGGTTCTGTGTCATAAAAAACGGCAGATCTGTCTTAGAGAGATGCAGGCACAAGTCAGAAAGAGATGAGATGCATGGTTCTTGGGGCAAAGAGTTTTTCAAGTGAAAGTAAACAAAGTAAGGGGGTGGACAGATAATGGAGCTTCCTTTTCTACTTTTATGTTTTACTTCATGGAAATGTATTTCCTTTCATGAAGTAAAAACTTAGCAATTATTTACAGCAATACATAATGAAATGCCGAGAACAATGGTTGAGATGTGTGCCTTATAACAAATTGCAGCAAGACTGAATCTCTGTGAAGATCGGTCTCCACCTACCCTCTTCTAAGGATAATCAGATAAATTTAAAATAATTTGGGAGTGTTTCCAAAGAATTTCTAAAGTGAGCAGAACAGAGCACAAAAGCGGCGTTGGTCTCTGAGTAGATCTCAGCACTATTAGCCCTTCTCCTAAGAATACAGTCTGTTCAAAAGTTTGAGACACAGCAGAAGAGCAGTAAACAACTCTTGTTTTACATCACTCAAATACTCCTTTAAGTGAAGATACTTTGTAAATTGAAAAGTGAAATTGCCTAAAAAAATTCAACATTGAGTGAGCCAAATTTGGAATATTAATTGTGTTTTCTAAGCTGCATTCAACTTTCCCTCAAATATGTAACACACGTATTTTATTTATAGATTATTCTATGATTATTTGATAGATACATAACACCTTTTCTCCTGTATAAACATAAATTATGTTTATTACATGTACGAATGTTAAATGATTTGGACATCAATGACATTTTGTGGCAGAAAGGAAAAAATCACCTGAGTGCGCTGTATGACAGTGTGTCCAATTTCAAAATCCCTGTTTATTGCTAACATCTCTACTGAGCAAAGTTCATCCTTTCAGGCATTGTACATAATTTTTGATGCCAGCTAATTTATCTATTTAACTCAGTTAACTATTTATGGGGATATTAATTTGTTATCCATGTTACATATGATTTATGTTTATGTGTACGTGTGTATTTTGCAGTGCTGGGAATAAAACCTAGGGCGTTTGCACCAAGTTACGTGCCATTTCCCAACAAAAGAAATTAGTATTTGTTTAAAGTTTGAGACAAAATCTAGCTAAGTCATTGTGCAATTCTGCTGAAGGAACTGGACCCTCCTCCTGAAATGCATGTGTAAAATGACAATAAAGATAAATCTGAGAAAAATGAAACAATGAAAAAATAATTTATGTCACAATTACCTTTAAATAAGTCTTCCTTAATATGTCTTAAATGTCATGTCACTGATATTTTTATCTATTGAGCCTTCTTACTTTTTTCTTCATCTTCATAGCTACACAATGCACTGTGCTGCTTTCCTGAACATTTATAATGTTATATCATTTGTGTTTCTTAAAATTAATTCACACATTTATTTGAATTCATGTGCAATTTAATAGGTCCTCAAAATAAAATGTACATTCACATTGAATTTTCTTCTGTTATTTTATACAGATAAATTAAATACAATCCAAGATAACAACATGCCTGAATGTATATGGTTCATCTACACCAAGATTTATTTTCTTTGGTAATTAAAATACTATAAGGTGGTGTCATCTACAGATTGTGTTTGAGAGTTTCAGTGTATTTCCAGAGGATATTTCACCATTTTTAGTTTTAAAATCTGGTTTTCTAAAAGTGGTAACAAAGACTTATTTTCTTTATTGAAATATAGTGTATAGGGTAACCACAAACTTATTAAAAAAGGTGAAAAGGTCAAACCAGTATCTGCAACATAGCAATGCTGGTGTCATGTTAATCCACTGTTTTTTGAAAAAATAGGATTTAGGTCTATGTTTTTTGTGTTCAAAAAAATCATCTATTGGACAGAGAGCTCAATCTGTAAAAGTACTACTTTAAGAACAATGTGACCCACATTGTATACAGGAAAGTATATAATCGATAAAAAAAACCCTCTCAGAATATCTATGACATCTTCAAGATTACTTCACTGAAGAAAAGTAAAATTAGAAAAAATATAGTTCAACCAAATTATATCTATATTTATCCAACTATATAGCTATCAATTTTACAATACTAAAACTACAAATTAAAATATATTTAAATGTTGTAGTACTTGAAACACACTAAAATTTTAATATCACTAAAAATTAGATTTTTAATTGAAAGGTTATTTAATTCATTGTTGTCATTAAACTTATTAGAAATATCACAATATCTTTCAAACAATATTACATAATAGCTATTTAGAAAGTGATACTTATTATATATTTGTTATTTTGAGAATAAATAAGCTTTAGAAATGGAAGATTTTACATTTTTTTATTTACTTTTTCATGGAATGACCCAGAAGTCCTTCTTGCAGGTAAAAGTCTTCAATTACTACATGCCTATACATGTCTGTGCTGATAATACAATTTCACCAAGCCATGTAAGTGAAAGAAAGGGTTTATTTGTATTGGCTATTTTTATAAAGTGAATTATTTGGATAAACCTACTGGAAATAATTCACATACTCAGTCAATAAGAAGCCACAGTAATCCTTGAAAAGATGCTATGGTATTTGGAAGAAAACAGAGTTATAATTTTGAACCAGAATCAACATTTTCTATTTTATTAGAAGAGTTAATTTTACTAAGAAAATGCAAATGTAACCAACATGTATGTACCTGGAACATATTAAACAAAAAGGCATTAATGTTTTTAAGTCATCCGGAAAATTAACATGACCTGTCTGATATTAGGACAAAATGAACCTGGCGTTATCAGAGTTAGAGCTACACAAGCTTTTGCTGTTAGCTGTACAGAAGCAGGCAATCACAGCACTACACAGAGTGTGGCATGATGACCTCACACATTAAACAACACACACACACACACACACACACACACGTACATACTTCAGTGGGAAAGAAAAAGAAAAGGAAGAAAAAGAGAAAAGAAAAGGAAAGAAAGGGAAAGAAACTTCTTAAAAGGAAAGAACTGGGATAGGGAAAAGAAGAAAAGAAATAAGGTAGGGAAAATATATATACACAACATAGCTGAGAATCATACCACAAAGGGCTGGGGATATAGCTCAGTGTCATAAGCACCTGCCTGGGAAGTGTAAGGTCCTGAGTTTGATCCCCAGTACAAAAAAAAAAAAAAAAAAAAGAATCATACTATTAATTTGTATTGCTTTATTGAGAGGAATAGTTAATGTCTAAATGTTTGATCAATTCTGCATACCTATGTCTGCTAATCTGAACAATTACTTTGAAGATAACCATATGCAATATGACCATTGTTTATTTCCTATCATCTTGTTTTGAAATTCTACATCATTTTATTGTTTTTTATTCTCTCTTTTTAAAGAAGAAAAGAAGTATAAAAAAGTATAAAAGTGGAAATAAAGCTTTGTTGTGGGTTCTCAAGGAGACATTAGTTTCTAAAAGGAAAAGAAAATAGAAGAAAAGAAAAGAACTCTATGAAATGTAGGCCTGGAAATCTGAGCTGTGGCATTCCATCTGTTCTGCAGGAAGAGTGTTGTCCAATGAGCTCGTGTGGGACAGTCATCAGTATTTACTCTGAGCCAAATATATGGCCTTGTTGCCTAGTCACAAGACAGGCATCTTGCTTTCTGAATGCTAGAAATTAAAAGTTTGACCAAATTGTATGTGTATAAACTAAACACACTGCCTTCCTGCTGCCTATTTTTCTTATGGGCTGATTCATGTTTGTGATTTAAAATCTAGTACAATCCTTTATAAATTCCCAAGATGTGGTTGACTATTGCTTTCATTGTATGTACAACAGATTATTGACTAGGAAGTGACATTCACAATTTACTGTGGTGGAAGAACCACACTGCCAGTGTCATTGAAAGACAAATTATTTCTGATATAAAAGCACTGATCTATGTCTTTCTTTTTAATGAAGATTGTCCTCTAATAATAGTTCTCAAGACCATTTTTGTTCTCTATTTCATGGCTTTCATATTCCATAATTATCCAATATGTACAATAATTGCACAATCCCACAATGTCATTTCATTTAGGGACTGTCATTTAGCAAGAGAATCTTTTTAGCCTCTTGGCTTCTACTAGAGGAACAGAAGGCTTAGAATGAGAAAAGAAATTAAATAAAAGGATAAATGAGATGCAAAAGTAGACAAAAGCTTACCTACATGTTCAAATCCTAGCCCTTTAAGAAAACCTGCTGTCAAGTTCATGACCGGCTAAACCTCCAGATGTATATTATTAGGATACAAAGCACAATTTCAAATGATGCTATCTGAGCATAGAGATGGTCAGTTTTAGGTAAGCAATCACATAAAGTTCTGTGCTTCTCTGCTGCTGCTCATTCCTGCCACTCACTCATGCTGCAGTTGTTCATGGTCAAGCACTCAGAAGACCTTAAGGCGGATTAACTGAATACAGCAGATTTTAACAAATTTGAATGCTAATCGGTCAAATATAAAAGAGTTTTGGAGAACCCTAGCTTCTAGATGCTAAAGAGTGTTGGCAGAGGAAGATTTAGACACACTTAGCTTTCAAATAGGTGCTCCTTATGTTACATAAAATTGACTTGATAGATTTCAGCTGGAAATAGTGAAAACATATGTACGGACTGATCCACATGGTTTCCACATCAATGGAAGGAAAAGAAGCGGGAGTAAAACCTGTTTCCAAAAGATGTTATGCTTTATAAGAGAAACTGAGAAATGGAAACAGGATGGGGGCACCATGTTTTCTAGAATGGGGAAAAAGTGTCATTCTTTAAAAATACCAAAATATTAGAAAACATTGAGCCATAGTCTAAAATATAAGCATACAGTCCTCCAAAAATATGAAGAAATAAAAGAAGAAGATGCCAAATTTTCAAAGACCTGCAAAGTCATACAAAGACATTCATTTCGATCCCATTGCATCTGGTAGGAAGTTTGCATCACCCATGTCAAACCAAAAGCTCGACTGTTTTGCTTTTCAGATACTGAGATGTGCAGAGATCTCAAGGGAATAAGTTTTTGTTACTTAAACACCACACCATGAATCATATACCAAAGAACATAATGATTCATACTTATGAAATTTTTTGTACTTGTCTATAAAACTTGAAACCCTAATAAACACAACTCTTATTGGAAAGATCTAAAAATTATAAGTGCCAAAAAAGTCGTGGAGAAAAGGTAAGCCTTATAAATCATTGGGGGCGTTGGAAATCATATGACTGCTATGGAAAACAGTATGGAGGCGATCTTATCACTTTCTCACTAATAGAACAAATTCTACAAAACTTGATTAAAGAGGAAATGTTTAGAGTGGAACCTCGATTCACAAACTTTATTCTTTCTACAATTCCAGTCATAAACTGAGTTGGACATGAACCAAGTTAAATTTTCCCATAAGATCAACATTGCATCTAACCACTGAATATTACTGTTCTTCTTCATTTTATTGGCTCAGTGCACCACTGCATTTTGGCACATAATTCAGTCTATGGTTGGATGGCTTCATGGGAAAAAGGTAGAAGGCTTTGGCAAAGGAAAGTTGCTCACTCCATGGAGCCCAGGAAGCAAAGATAAATTAGAGAATCAGGGAGTAGGAAGGGATACAGGGCTTTCCCGTCATCCCCCCAGTGACACAGCTCTTCCAGCCGTGCCCACTTCCTAAGGATGCATTCACCTATCCAATCATCAGAAGATGAATCTATTGACAAATACGGTGTCTCTAAGATTCCCTCACCTTCCACAAGTCCAACCCCTGGACACACAAATAGTATTTAGGTGTTATAACTTGTCAGTATCTGTAATAGTGGGCCCTCAAAAAGTTAAAAGACTAGCACATGATCTCACAATCCCACTACTAGATACATACACAAATGAAACGAAGTCAACATATCCAAGAGATACCTGAAGCCCATGTTCACTGCAGCATAATTTACAACACTAAAGGTGTGGTAACATAACAAGATATGTGTCTATAAGCTGATAAATGGATAAAGAAAAATGTGAGATATATATATATATATATAATGTGTGATATATGTAACTAATTAATATACAATATAACATAAATATAATTTATGTGTGTGCGCGCGCGTGTGTGTGTGTGTGTGTGTATATATATAGTACAATAATATCTGTCCATATTGTCCATATTAAAATAATGACATTCTGGTGTTTTGTAGCTAACATGGATGGAACAGGATATAATTATACTTCATGAAAAAAGCCAGGAAAAGAAAGACAACTACCATGTGACCTCATGCATAGGTGGAATCCAACAAAAGAGAACCTTGTCCCTGGCAGCAAGCCTAGGGAAAGTAGGAAGTAGGAGGGTGGGGTACTAGTTATAATTGGGTCAGAGCAGAAGTTATGATATGGCATTTCATGGCAGGATGGCCACATGTAACAGTGATGTGTACATCTCATAAAACCTAGAAGAAAGGATTTTGACAATTTTCCTACAGGCAATGATTAATGTTTCTGGAGATACATAAATTTAACCTCATTTAGACAGCACATTATGTATACAGGTTCTCAGCTACTACACTTTACTCCATTAATGTGTACAATGTTTATGTTTTTATGTGCCTTTTCTTTAATTCATTAAGAAATGAATTGGAAAAGTAAATATGAAGCATCTTCCAAATATTAGACTATTTAAAATAAATCTTATCAATATTTCAACTCCATGCAAATGTCATGAGGATGAAATTGTGAGTTTTGTGGGTATTTCACCATAACATTTATCCACATATCCCTTTCAATCTATGGCTCTTTTTCTGAAAAATAATACGAAAGACTATATTTTTGCCACAGTATGAGTTTCCTGTCATATCTAAAGTGATGAATTATTTTTTATGTGTTAAAGTCAAGAAAATTGGGTAGACTTTTTCATTAAGAATATCCAGTACTCCTTCTTCTGCATCATTTGCCTTAAACTATGATCTGTTCTTTATTATATTTTTTAAAAATGTTTATTTTCATTAATAAATATTTTCTGAACAAACCTATTCTCCTTGCTGTACTTCATTTTGTTTCAGAAAATTAAGTTCTGCTCCTTCACTCTTTTTTTAAATTTTCATTTATATTAGAACTTGCTTGCAGTTCCTAATGATTATATTCATCCCGGGCTAGTGTAATAGGTACATAATGAATCTTAATTACTTTTACATCCCCTTCCTCTCCTTTAACTTCCCCCTTCCTTCCATCTCTTGTAGAGTCTGAGTTTTGAGCTGCAGATAGAGAAATAAACTTAGGTATTGAAATGGTGTTTAAAAGTTGTTCTCTACTGTGTTCATACACCAATACCAGCTATAGCTAATGGTATGAACATGTTAAATATCTGGATACAATTTGTAAGTTCGATATGTAAATCTTTGATCAGAGACCAGGAGAAGTAATTTCTTCTTCAGTTTTCCACTTGAGTAAAAAAGTAGAAAAGTAATTGCCAAGGAGTGCATTAGGGTGGCCCTGAGATGGTTTATGACATATAACTCAGATTAAAGACACCAAAGTGTTTTGCATTCATTCTTAGGGTAAAATTTTGAATTATTAGTTTAAATCTGGAATAACTATGAACACGAGATTAGCACTGCAATAAGAATACTTAATATGAAAATTTATATGGAAATGTAATCTTATTGTACTATAAATTGGTCTCCATTTCAAATGTTATCTACTGCCAAACTTTAGATGTATTATTTAATCAAAGTGTTCATTGACTAAGAAATAGCACCAACTGTTTATAGTCTTCTGTTTATGTAATTCTGGAGACTGGTGGTGAAATTACTTCTTCAAGTTAAGAGAGACACTACATAGAGTTTTTGAAGAGCAAAGGAAATATTTCATTGTGTTTATAGAACAGTGTATAGATTCTATGAGAGATAATAGAATTTTTTCTTCCATGTTGCATATAATCATATTTTATTGTGCCACTTTCCAGAATTAAAAGTGTAGAAAGATAACTGAGGAAATTAAGTATAATGTTAAAATTAATGGCACATATTTTTAAATATTGAACTGCTTTTATTTAATTTTAACAGGAACATACGTGTTATGATCAACCTAAACAATAACATGAAGTAAACTACTTTTGTTTTCAAATATAGAAATATGCAGATATGCTACCAGTATTTTATTTTAGTAATACTTAGAAAGTAAATGGCTACTTAGAGTTTATTTTTTATATGTTCCTTATATTACCATAATTTCTACATCAACCAACAGATATTAATATTTCTAAAATATAAATCACTAGAACATTAGACAGCAATAGCTGGGAATGGATTAGTTCTGTGATGGTAAACACTTTAGTGATGAGATCCCCAAATGCAACACAAAACCCACTTATTTATCACAAAGGACCAATATTTCAACTAAACCTGAATCCTGAGGTTTTAGTTTAGAAAACAAAATTTATATATCGATCTTTGGTTTTACAAGAAAAAACATGTGTGTCATAGGTTCACCACCTCTGGATAAGCTCATACTAGCTGGGAAAGCATTAATTACAAGCCTTTGTACATATCTTCTCCACCACTATCCAAATGAATTTGTTGATGAATTTAAGAATTTTATTATGCATTCAGTGTGGCACAGGGTTTTGGGTGAATGTTAGCAAGTCCATAATCCTTTAATTCAATACAATCTTCTAATTCTTTTCAGCATTAGAAAGATAAATTCGGTAAAATGTGTTACAAATCCATCTGAAAATTTCACTTCTTTGTTGTTGCTGTTCACTGCTCTTGCTTTTGTTTCTAGCACTAGTCATAGTATGGTTTTGATATGTAACATTATTCTTTTCCAGCACCACTCTAAGAGGATATCTTTTCCAATGAATGTGCTTAGCTCTTTGTCAAAGATAAGGTAGCTGAATATGTTCGGAGTTGTTCCTGAATATTTTAATCTGTTCCATTGACCCTCAGGTCTTTTCTTTTTCTTTTTCTTTTTCCCCAATACCATGCTGTTTTTATCAGTGGTTTTGTAGGACAATTTCAAGCCAGGAATTGTGATGCTCCCTATCTCACCTTTGTTGCCTAACATTGTTTCTCCTATTCTAGGTCTCTTCTTGTTTCAAATTAATTTTAGGAATATTTTCTCTAGTTCTGTAAGGTATGCTTGCTAATGGCAATTTTATTGGGATTGCATTGAATTTGTATATCAATTTTGGGAGTATGGAAATTTTTGCTATGTTGGTTCTTCTTATCCATGAGGAAGGGATATTCTTTTATTTTCTGATAACCTGTTTGATCACCTTTTTCACAGTAGTATAATTTTCAATGTATAGATCCTTCACTTCCTTTGTTATATTAGTTCTTAAGTATTTCATTTTTGGTGACAGTGTGAATGGTGCTGTTTCCCTAATTTATCTTTCAGTTTGTTATTTGTCTACATGAATGTTATTGGTTTTTGAGGGTTGACTTTTTATCCAGATAGGAGACATAATTTGGTTTTTAAATATACAAGCCTTTTGGTGATTACCACATGCCAAAGACTAAACATACACTAAACTAAACTCAAAATGGATCAAAGATTTAAATATTAAAAGAGAACCCCTAAATCTGCTGGAAGAGAAATAGGTAGAATTTCTAAAGACATAGGTGTAACCAAAATTTCATGAACAAAACCTTGATTCCATAGGAACTACTGAAAATAGTCAACAACTGGGATCTCATCCTATTCTTTGCAGAGAAAAAAGTTATCAACAGAATGAAAAGACAAACCACAGAGGGGGCAAAAAGTTTAATCAGTTGTTCCTCAAACAAAGGACTAATATTGCAACATATAAAGATTTAAAAACAATTAGGTCAACCATATTTAAAGATCCAGTCCAAAAATGGGCATTTAAGATAAATACACACTTTTCAGAAGAATAAATATAAACAGGAAAAAATATGAAAAAAAAGTTCAATCACTGGTCCTTTAATAGATGAACAAAATAACAATGATGAGATTCCATCACACTGCAGAAAGAATGCCAAATATCAATAAATGACCTAATAACAAGTACTGGCATCGGAAAAAGGAACACTTCTCCATTGCTGGTGGAAGTGTATACTGGTATAACCACTGTGGAAACCAATGTAAAGATTCCTCAAAAACCTAGGATTAGTGGTCTCATTTGACCCAGCTATTATAGTGCTTGGTGCCTTCCTAAAAGATTTAAAGACATCGTAAAGCAATGATATATGTACACCTTTGCTCATATCAACACGGTTTATAATAGCTAAACTGGAAACAATCCAAATGCCCATCAATCAAAAATGGATAAAAAAGATGTGGATTTTTATACAATGGAGAACTGCTCATCTATAAAGAAAAATAAATTTGAGACATTCTTAGGTAAATACGTGCACCTTGAGACTATACTCTTGAGTGAAATACTTTGGACAAATATGTGTAAATATCACATTATTTCTTTGGTGTGCAATCAAAAAGTGTAAGTGGGGGTGAAAGTGAATAATAGATCCTGTGAAATAGGAAAAAAAGAAAGGGTGGTTGGGGAGGGGGAAAAGGAGCAGAAGGGAAAAGAAAAAATGATAAAAGAAGGTTAAACTGGAAACAACTCCTTGTATATAAAGAGGAGAAGAGGGGCTGAATGGAGGGGAGAGAAGATGGAAAAAAAGAGGAACCAGGATATATTGTGTACAGGTACTAATTCCCCGTGATGAGGGCGATCACTATGCAGACATAAATTGTACCAATAAATTTAATAAAAATTGGCTATAAAATGTACTTTTAATTGAAACTAAAATTGCAATCAACTGTGAGCTTTGAAATTTTTCATATTTTAACCACTTGCAGTCAGTAGCAGGTAAGTGCAAAGACATAGCTGTCATCTTTTGCAGAAGGAGAATGAACATCAATATTTTAGAAATTCATTCTGGAGATAAAGGTAATAGCCCAAGTCTTGGGAAATACTGTTTCACCAATAGCCTGAAGAGGATAGAACACATTTCATAGTAATAGTGAGCACTGGCATGTCTGAGTAAGAAAGAATGGAGAGGCCAGGAGTCTAACATTTCAAATTTGGGGATATATTGAACATTTTATATTATTTGTAATGGCCTTCCCATATATGCCTGTATGTGGAATTACTCTACAGTCCTTAAATATGCGTCTGAAATTTCTCCTTCAATTAGTGTTTAATGAAAAGCTGTAAATGAAAGACAAATCAGACAGAACTTTTAATCTCAAAAAAATTTCTTAAGGGTCTATTAAATGATAATTATCTTACCTGTAAAATATAACAAAATATCCCAAAGAGATAATAACAGAAGTAGAGTTAAAAACAGAAAGTATAGGTAGATAACTTCTATACTGAAAAATTCAATAGCTTTTCCATCAACAATAAAATTGTGAATAAATTCTAAAGTACGTTTTTAATATTCAGACCATGGTGCACTTCAAAGGAAGAATATTGTGTGCAGTTTTTAACTTTTTCTAAGTTACAGAAAAAATATGCCTCAGAATGTCACTCAGTCTGAGTATCCCACAGCCACAGTTTTGAATCTTGTTTATTCTTTTGTGTGCTATCACATTATGATTTATATATTATATATGACAAAAGATGATATCATTAGGGAAAGAACACATCTAAATCTTTGGAATAACTTCCCATCCACATAGTATACCAAAAATACAATTTGAGTTTTATAATATATGGTGTGTTGATTTGGGGATATTTTTGCAAGGGAACACAATATGATACGGGACACATATTTTATAAGGTTATTTATAATAGTCACCCAAAGGATGATATAGAAGAGAGTGCAGGAATCTGTCCACACACTCACTCCAAAGAATCCAGCTCGGGCCTGGATCCCACAGAAATGTCCTGCATTAGTCCAGCTGAAGACCTAGAGCTCATAACAATGCCTCCCGCAAAACCAAGTGGAGGCCTAGAGCCCATGACAATGTCTCACACAGGCCTGTTTTACAGATCTGTGCTGAGAAGGCTCAAAGATCAGTGGTGGAACCTAGGAAGTCTGTGCCAGTGGGAAGAAGGATCTGTGCTAGCAGGCTGATGGATTTGCACTAGAGCCAGGAAGCCAGGAAGCAATGCTCAAAGTAAGAACCAGAGCACACCTAGAAGTTAGCACAGCCTTTATCAGCAACACTGAGGTTCCAAGCTCCTCCAATGGTGAAGACAGCTGTGTTCCCATTAGGAAAGCTAATGCAGCAAGCTTCTTCAGGAGACCAGCAGTGCACCATCTTTCCCTCTGGATCCAGAAAGTGGTGTACAAGTGAGGACCAGAGCTCCCCCAAAATGAACCGAAGCTCTTCTAAGTGCCAACAAGGTCCTGAGCTCCTTGGAGGATGAAAACAGCCAAGTTCATCAGGAAAGCCAGTATAGTGAGCTCCTCCAAAACAACAGATCCTTACAGCTTCTACCAATTCCCAACACCCTTTTTTCTGCTCCCAACAGCTTAACTTCTCCTTCTCCAGTTCAGCCTCTTATGTGGCTGGCAACAATCCCCAAGTAGGCCTCCCACACCCAGGATCAGGCTTCCTCAGTTCAGCTGGGGGTTATAAGTTGACCACAAGTTGTCAATCCACTACATTCGGAGAAGTAAAATGTATGATTTCAAAATCATGAAAGCCTAAATAAATAAAAGAATACTGTTTTATAAAGTTCTTAATATAAAATGTACACTATCAACTAACTCGCGCTAAAATAACATAGAAAAGTATACTAATTATTAAAAAAAACAGATAAATTTGAATTGTAAAATGAAAATTAACTCAGAGAAAACTTTCTCCATTGTTGGTAGGACTGTAAACTAATAAAGTCACTATTGACATCAGTATGGAGATTCCTCAGAAAAGTAGAACTAGAAATTCCATTTGACTGCACTATTCCACTTCCATGTATCTTCTCAAAAGTGTTAAAGACATTATACCATGGAGAATTATGCATATCAATGTTTACAGTGGTGCAATCTGTAATATTTAAATCTTGGAAATACCCTATACTGTGCCCATCAGCAGGTAAATGCACAAAATATGGTATTTATACACAAGTGAGTACCACTCTGCCATAAAGAAGGATAAACTTAGGCTAGTGATATACCAGAGTGGAATAAGTGCTTGCCTGGCAAGCACAAGGGCCTGCGTTCGATCCCCCATACTGAAAAAAAAAAAAGAGGGAATTTGGCCTGGGGATATAGCTCAGTGGAATAAGACACTTGCTTGGCAAGCGCAAGGTCTTGAGTTCAATGCCCGGTACTTCAGAAAAAAAAAAAAAAAAGAAGGCTAAACTTCAGTCATTTATAGGAAAACAGACGCACCATAATGCTAAGCAAAGTAACTCAGACACACAAGCTTAAATATTGCAGTTTAAATTATAGGAAAAAAAGCAATATATATGTGCTATATACACACATACATATGAATATATGTGTGTATATATAGAGAGACAGATAATCATGCATCTGCCAGATTATAGGAAATATCATGAAAAAAACTTATTGAAATCCAGTGTGGGCAAGGTATCTAACAGTATAACTTCACTTCATAAAATTGTCTTCTATGTTGTATGTGGTTTTGCTGACCTACTCATTTGGTTTCCAATTTTTATATATAATAATTAACTTTATAGGTCTTATAAGATAAATAAAGTAGTACCTTGATTCATGAATTTAATTCATTGCATGGTTCTGGCCATCGACTGAATTTTTTTTCTTTTTTTTTTTGGCGGTACTGGGAATTGAACTCAGGACCCCGTGCTTGCTAGGCAGGCGCTTATTCCACTGAGCTATATCCCCAGCCTCAACTGAATTATTTGTGAACTGAATCAAATTTCCTTATAAAGTTCATTGTAAATAAGATTAATCGGTTCTAACCACTGAGAAAGCAGCCATGAAACAATTTTGGTCAGAAACTGAATCAAGCGTCCCTGTAAATGTAAATAAGGCCAGTTCTCTCTAAATTATACATGTTTTTAAGCACAAACAAAGTAAAGTGTGAAGAGAGAGAACATTATCCTTACTGAAGGCAATTTATGTTATTCTCGACAGGAAGATGAGTGGGGACAAGGTTATCATTTGGAGGAAGAATCCTCCTCCATAAGGACATCAGAGAGATCTCCTTCAAGGATTTTCTCTGTTCTTCATCTCTTAGCTGCAGAGTCAGTTTTAACAACAACAACAACAACAAAAACCTGTCTAATGTCATGAGTTTTCCCTGCACTGCATAACCCTCTGGAGATGAGAGGTCATGTTAACTCGCAGTAAACCCAACAGTGTTGATTATAGTTATTGTGGAGTGTTGCTTCCCAAGAAACCCTGGCACTCATTCCACTTTTCCACAGTGGATTTTATCATGTCACTGCTAACCTCCTCATTGGTATCTTGTTCCTCAGGAGAATGTTCCTCAACAAGCAACTTCTGTTGCTCACTTTGGAATTCAGCAAGTTTTGCTATTGTCAATACCTCCTTATGGTCCTCAAAAACCTCCTCCATGTCTGCATCACTGATAGCCAGACCCATATTCTTGGGCATGAACACTATCTTCTTCCATACCTGTGCATCTGACACTGTAAATTCATATTCAGTCATACTTTCTGGTCACACTTTTCTCCAGGCTGAGTTTATATTTGGTATATGACATCATTCCAGGCTTTCTCAATGAGGCTGATACAGTGGATAACATTGAAATGTTTCTTCCATAACTCTTTCCTAATTAAGGACATCTCTTCAGTAACATTATGATACCTGGTGAAGAACATCTTTGTGTACAGTTTCTTAAAAGTGAAGATCACCTGCTACTCCATGGGTTACAGATCTATCATGTTCAGGACAAGGAACTTGACCTTATGAAGTCATACTCCATACCATCCAGCAAGGCAGAAGGCTGTGCCAGGATACAGTCCATCAGAAGAAGGCACCTTTCAGGTAGCTAGTTGTCAGAAAGATGTTTCTCAATGGTGTTAAGCACCTTATGCAACCAGTACAAGAACAATTATATTGGGACCGAAGAGTTCACATTGGTTCTCCATATGACAGGCATTCTGAGCTTATTCACATTCTGCTCCTGTTTATGGAGTCTGGGAATGGTCCACCAGTAGTAGCTCAATGTTATTGTTAACCGTTGTGTTCAAATGCAGCCAAAGGTTCCATCTATTATCCATGGGCTTGTGCCCTTGCGGTCTTTTCCTCCCACATGGTGTAGATTCTGCTTGGCATCTTTTTGCAGAAGAGCCCGGTTTCATTGCAGATAAACACTTTTTTAGTGACAAACCCTTCTGCCTTCATGAATCTCATGAATTCTTGTAGGTATCTGCAGCACCCTTGTCAGATCTGGCAGGCTCAGCATGTAACATTGTGGGTGCCACTTCTCTTGCAGAATTTATCAAACCAGCCTCCATTGGCTTTAAGCTCATCACTTGTTGGACTTGTAGAAGGGTTTTCTTGCAGTAAATCACTGTGCAATTTCCTGGATTTTTCACTTAGCTTCATTAATGCTATCATCTGCCAGCTGTTTCTTATTCAACCACACTAAAAACATTTTCCACCTCTTCTAGAACTCGTGTCCTCTGGTTAGTTAACATCATCATTTCTTTTGACACATCAACACCAATGCCATCTTTAATTTCAAAAGTGTTGAGGTTGTCGACTTCACCGTGTTGTACTCCGAGGTCGTATCAGTTACATGGATATCATTCTTATGTTTTCCTACAATTTCTTTCTTCAATTTACTGTTTATTTTCTTCAAAGCCTTCTTAGCATTCCTGCTCTGCATTTTCCTGTTACTTTCCTCATCACTCTGCACGTCGCTGTCACCTTCATTAGCACTCCGCACATTTTGGTTACCTTCATTATCATTCTTCAAGTTTTCTGGAGCCACACTGGATTAAACGATACTATGTAGTTCTGTATATGCTAAAAAAAAAAAAAAAAAAAAAAAAGAGGCTCCACACCAGAGTGCACAGGCCTGCCTGTGATCAATATGTTGATGAGAGGAAGCCATGACCACTCATCAGGGCAGAGAAGATGGCCACGTTTGTGTTTGTGCAGGGGAGATGGCCATGGTCATGTTCATCGTCCAATGTGGACTATATAGAAGCAAAATTTTGCTGAATGCTTCTGTTCATGCAAAAAATGTTCCTAACACAAGCTTTTGTAAGCCAACTCATTACCGTAAATGGATCTGATACCCAAAGAGCGGTGGAGGGCTGAGGGAAAGAAGGAAATTAAAATGCATTATGTCCATGCACCAATCCCCAACGGTGAATGTAATTAATACTGCAAACCAATCCCCAATGGTGAATGTAATTAATACTGCAAACATGTACTAACATAAGCTAAAAAAATAAAAATTTAAAAAGCATTAGAAAATTAGGGAAAAGGAAGAAAACAATAAATGAAAACCCTAGAAATCAAATACATACATCTAAGTTTTAAATATTATCATTAAATTACTTAATTGTATATACTGAAATCCTTCCATCAATGACAGAGTTTAGATTGAATTAAAAAAATTTCACTATATTTTGCCCCCAGGATAAATACTTAAATAAAATATATAATACAGATTACAGGTAAAATGATAATCAAATAAAGCTAGACTAGTTATATTTAGGTCTGAAAAAAGATTGCAAAACAAAGAATAATGGTTACAATCAAATCACTTTATAATGATATAAAGATTCTAAAACGTTATCATTAAATGTTTAATTATTTGATTAATCTTATATGCTTGTATTTGTTTAACTGAGCAACCGATTTGGCGATATCAATATGTAATTCAACAACCATTGTTAATTTCCTATCCCCTTGTCTGAATTTCTGTATTGCTTCTATTGTTTGGGTGTTGTTTTGTTTATTTCTGTTTGTTTCTCAGTGTGTTTTCGTTCTTTTATCTCTAAAACATATTTTAAAATGCTATAAACAAATATTCTCATATCATAAATATATCTATCTCCAGTACTAAAATGCCAAATGTCGTTTGTTAAGTTCTTAAAGTGTTTACCATTGAGGAACCTAGGCTGTCACTATGAGGGAGGATAGAACATGAAATCTGAACACTTTGCTCAGACTTATTAATGATCTTACAGCTTATAATACCTTATCCCACTGTGCCAAGCTCTTGATAAAAACAAAACCCTGCCTGTGAAGAGCTTATAGCAGTTATTAGTGGATTTCACAGATTTTGCCAATCACTTGTGTTTGTACTTGGCACAGAATTTTATATAAGTTTACAGCTGTGCTGCGTCTGTCTGCCAGGTGGTTGTTGGACTACAAGATTCCTATCATCCTGATCCTGCTTCCAAGTACCATTTTCTTATAATCTTAGCTCAAACACACTGAAAAAACTATATATCTCTGCTGATCAAATAATCTTCATCATTTTTACCTTACTTTTTTCCTTAGCAAAATGGTTGTTTAAT
This sequence comes from Dinomys branickii, assembly GCA_004027595.1. NCBI lineage: Eukaryota > Metazoa > Chordata > Mammalia > Rodentia > Dinomyidae > Dinomys > Dinomys branickii. The sequence continues at coordinate 228,045 of PVLD010000480.1, forward strand.
TTTGGCAAATACTGCAGTAGAAAATTCTCAGTGCCAATGACCTTTAAATTGAAATACAAATGGTCCTGTGTTTATTATTAAAAAAAGCAGAATTATTGTATTTTATTGAGACAAACAGCAGAAGCTATATTTTTTTCTAAAAATTAATAATTAAACTACTACCAACAGGATTATTACTATGTATTATTTAGTTAGTTAGTTCTGTGCCCAAATCAAACAGTAAAGAAATGGTATAATATTTAAATTTTACTGGCCTTAACCAACTTTTGACTTTACTCAAAAGCTTAGTGGAACCTGACCACTGCAGAGCTCCACTTGTCACAAACACTATATACTAAGAATAGGGAAGGAGTTTCACTGCCCATCTATTACTTTTACAGTTCAATATTTCAGTCGAGTGCCTAACGTCCATAGTGAGAGGCACTGCGGAGAAACATAGATCAGTGCCACAGACAGGAATATGACTCAAGAATACCAACAAGATTGTTCTGTTTTATTGTTTACTTTAATTTTCCTGTGGCCAAAGCAAGTCTTTTTCCTGCAATTATTTAATTCATGTTAAAAGATAGAATTTTCATATTATTATATGTAATTAATAATTTTATGCCTATTGTATAAGAAGCAAAATTGGTAAAAGACATTTAAAAGCAATATTTTCTCACTATTATCAATCATAATACAGAAGCTAGAAAATATGTTATCACATATTAAAATATGTAATAGAAAAAGTGCCTGTTAGAGTGTTAATCTGTAATATTGTGAAATTTCAAAAAGAGAGGTTGAATAGAGGGTATTTCTATGTTCTCATCAACCTTAACAAAATTTTGAGACACTTTGATCCTGCAGACAATATTTTCCTTTGATTATCAATAATTTTAGTCCTTAGGATATTTATTTATTTATTTATTTTTGGCTTTTAAATTTATATTAAAAATAAAAGAAGGAAAACATATTAACAAGCAGACATCCACTTACAAAATAGCATAAAACAATACAAAAGATACAGAGTTACAGACAAAGTGGTAGGAAATTAACAATGGTTTTTGTACTACTCTTGATATCTTCAAAGCGGTTTCTCAGGAAAACAAATAGAGACATACAATAATGATCAAACCAGTAATCATTAACTGTTCCTTTCAGGAAAGCAACAGAAGACAGTAGTAAAACTGTGAGCTATCCTATATATACATATATACATAATTTCCCCTTCTTTCGTTCTTTCCCACACACCAGTTGCCTCTTACTTTTGAGCATTTTCCTTTCATTTCACGTCTATCATACCTCCTAGTTTTTATTCACTCTCTCAGATTCTTACGGTGGTGGACAATATGTCGCTTACACATGCAAGTCTGATTTATTTCACTTATGAGTATAGTTGCTAGTTGTGACCATTTATCTATAAAAACCTCGAGTTTATCTTTCTTTATAGCTGAGTAATATTCCACTATATAAAAGTACCACAATTTTTTGTATGCAGTCCTCAGGGGATGTAGGACATTTGGGTTTCTTGCACAAATTAACAATTACAAATTGTGATGCTGTGAACATGGGTGCACGTATATCGCTGTGATATGATGTTTTCAGATCTTCTGGGAAAATACCCACAAGGGGAATAGCTGGGTTGAATGGGACCTCCAGACCTAGTGTGCTGAGGAATCTCCAAAATGACCCTTAGGATATTTATACATCTCGTTTACTTTATTTGCTATGTCTCACTGACGAAAAAATTCTGGAAATTTTATTAATTCAGGTCTTTGTGTCTTATCCCCGCATATTCACTTCTGTAATAATCTTCTTGAATAACAGAGCTAGGGATGTGTTTCTATGCAACTAGTTATTCTGTACTTTTGTTTAAAATGCCATTCTTATAATACTAGTGGATTTTAAAATCAATTTTATAAATTAGGACAAGCATCTTTCAATTAAATGAAACAGATAAATTAAACGAAAATATCACCAGACCAGATAAATTACACTTTATCAAAACTGTTTTTCATTTTGAAGGATAAGAGAAATAATTCTTTTTTTTTTTTTGCGGTACTAGGGATCGAACTCAGGACCTTGTGCCTGCCAAGCAAGCACTTATTCCACTGAGCTATATCCCCAGCCCCCCAAAATAATTCAATATATAGGAAAAGTATTAGAAAGTTATATATACAATATGTTATATATAACTATATGCTATATATTTATATTATATATATATAGATGGTAGCATCAAAAATATGAAAAGAATTTTTACAGCTTTGCAGGAAAACTCAAAGCTCCAATACAAATGAGAAAATGTTGTCTATCTGTTTCTCTCTCCATCTATTTAGTTAGCTAGATTTTGAAGAAGCCAATCCAAAGCGAGAATCATATATTGGCTAATTATATTAATAGGAAATTTCCAGCGGAGGCCAATGCAAAGAATTATGCAATAGATTAATTGTGGATATAAGCTAAGAAAGTATGAAACAGAGACAGAGTCTCTTTATTATGCTAAAAAATGTTGCAGAATTGTTGCAAAAGTTTTTTTTTATGACAAAATTGACTCACATATACACTGACACAAATATTGCCCACAGCTTTGAAATTCAGGTCAATACAGTTAAACATCTGATTTGGCAGCTATGGAAATGTTTTCTCAGCTATCTTCCAAACTCAGGCTATCCAGCTCTCCCCATCCAGGTGGAGCTTTAGACCTGCTCTAACAGCAGGGAATCTGCTCCCTTAGGGGTTCACGTTTGGTCTCGCATCACCACCAACTTGACACCTGAGTCATAGAACTTCTCCAGCTCTCAGCCTTGGTTTCAAGAAACTGACTTCATGAACGCTGTTTCAACCTCAGTCAGTAAAGCAAGGGGAAAGATTCCATTCACTGAGGGTAGAAGAGAGTACTAACCACGAACTCTGTCTTGAAACTCATTGCCAGGCTGGTAAAACCTAATGACAGATACTAGAGGCAATTATTCTCAGACTGATTCTACAAATAAAGTACCTGGACAGCCTGTTGCCCAGTGGAAATATGTAGCTTCAGCCTCTCAAACTTTTATTCCTACCAGGATCAACTTTGACTGCCTGAAAGTCTTGGATAATAAGTTCTTTTCTCAGCATTAGGCAGTTAATAGAAACAGAAATTGGTCCTAGCCTAGTTCTGTTCGGATTTCAGTAAGGGCTGGGCTCAGTGTGATACAGCTTGTGTTTTTGGTGGCCAAACGGATGGCATGAGTGTCCGGGAATTTTTTTATTTATGATAATTCTTCCCAGAGCTTGATATAGTGCTATATACCTGACCACCGCGAAGAATGGAGGCGATCCATTTTGTCCCCACAGAGAGGTTATGGGGAAGGAGTACCTGTTTTAGTACTCTCCTAGATCATGCTCAAGTACATACTCACTGTGGAATTACAAGCCTCTATTTAAATAATTCTTTGTTGCTGAGATAAGGACAAAACACCAATAGTGGGGGCTTTTGTAAAGCCATATTTAAGGTACAATATCTAGTGCAGAAATACTGGCAGCGATTACAAAAGTTCAGATAAAATAAACAACCTGTGTAGAGTTTCTGACAAGACAGGTAAAAAGAAAGCAGATAACAAAGACCAGAAGAATCTATAATATTTAAATACACAGATATCTTTGGACATCAATCATCAAGAGCTATCAAGGAAATATGACATCATCTAATTGTCAGAACAATGCAACAAAAGCCAACCAAATAGTAACCACTGTAGGCAAACTCTGAGATAACTTTAAAAAGCTGTTTTAAGGAAAGTCAATGAGATTCAACAAAACATGCACAAGTGATTCTAACAGAGAACTTAGCAAAGAGATGGAAGTAATTAAAGAAGAATCAAAAGGGAAACCCTGTAGCTGAAAAATACCCTCAGCAAAGTTGAAAACAAAATGGAAGGAAGTAATATCTCAGTAGACCAAATAGGATAAAAATATCACTGACTGGAAGCTAGGATAATTAAAAGTATAATCAATAATACATGAGACAAGAAAAAAGATAGGTAAGTAAATAAACAGAACTTTTTGGACAGTATTAAAAAAGAAATACATGGGTTATTGTGATTTTTGAGGAAGACAAAAATTCAAAATTGGTAAAAAGTGCATTCAAAAAAATACTTTCAGAAAACGTCCCAAACCAATGGAAGAAGGAAATACCAGGTATAAAGAGTCAAAAGTCACTATTTACTTTGGAATCAACCAAATCTATCACATGGAATGATTTTTTATTTTAAAGAGATTAGAAGAAAACAATGACAAAATAACAACACAGACAAAAACACAGCAATGCAAGCACTTTACAAATGATACAGCCTTTCAAAACACAATGACAGGAATTAACAAATGATATGTTTTAATCAAGTTCTCAGATACAAAAAACAGATTTTCAAATCAGCACAGAAAGAAAATAAGACAACAGATTTCCCTATTTTCTGAACAGTTGGCATTATAGGCCAGAGGAGAATACCATGATACTTAGCTAATACTGAAAGAAAAGAAGAAAAAAGAAAAAGAATTAACTAAGAAGACAAAGAAGACTAAAAAGAGGCAAACTATCTTTTTAGAGATTAAAGAGTTAGGTAGTAGATAAACCAAATGAGAGGAAACAAATCTCTACTGGACCTGTTCCACCAGAAATGTCAAAGCGTATGCTTTAGACTGAAGAAAAAAAAAAAAAAAACTAATGAAGAAGAAGAAAATTAAAGTTATACAAATTCATGTTAAGACTCGGTAGAACTTACAATGCATAAAGAAGTTCAAAATATCTTAGTACTTTAAATGCTGGTATAAACCATTGATATCTTTATATAAAGATTCAAAGCAAAACAGTTTAAAATAATGACTATAACAGTAATTTAACAGAGAGAAAATACAGGAAGATACAAAATTTGATATTTAAAACTGAAGAGGATTTTATGTACTATTCTGGTTTGCTTTCCTTTTTGCTTTTGTATTCATGGCCATTTAATTTAAATTCATTCCAAAAAATCTTGTTATAGCGAAAATATAATTTTGTTAGCATGATATTAACCATGAGACAAAATTAAAGCAACAAAATTAACCAGAAAATAATTAGGTAAGAAAAATTGTTAGCAAGGAATCAAAATACATTACTAAAATAAATTACTTAACTGCTATAAGAGAATGAGAACAAAATAAAAGATCTAATAAATATTACACAAAATTTTACCAAAGGGCTTTAGTAAGGCTTTACTTATCAATAATTGCATTGAAACAAGTGGGCTCAATCATCCACTTAGAAGTTTGAGTCACTGAATAGCTAAATACAAAACATACAGCAATATGTTTCTCCCAAGAAACAGACATCATCTCTCAGAACATTAATAGATGGAAAGTGAAAGGATGATAAAATATTTGATTCAAATGAAATCGAAAGGAAAACAGGAATAGAATTCATTATATAGTGATGCAAAGGTCTATTCAGTAAGAGGAAAAAATGAATTGAAAGTATATCTGCACTCAATATTAAAGCTCTTAATCATACACAACACATTTTAATAGATTAAAGGGATGAATTTACTCCATTAGTAACTGAGGAATTTACATCTTACATTCCTCAATGGACAAATCACCCATAAACAAAATAATTAGAAGTCAGACTTAAATTGCAAACTAGACTAAATGAGATAACATGTTTCCACCAAATATTCTATCCAATAATTGTAGAATAATGATGCCAAAGAAGATGCTCCCAAATAGATCATTTCTTAGGCTCCCAAACAAGATTCAAAACATTTTCCAAAATTGAGAAAATAAATTAATAGTTTATTTTCTATTGATGCAGTGGAACTAGAAATAAGTAACAATGAAAGGCTGAACACTACAGAAATATGAGAAAAGTACATAACTTGTTCTTAAACTTACAAAAATCAAGAAAGAAATCAAGGAAGAAATTTTAAGAAATTCTAAAATTTCTTGAATAAAATGATAAGACAAAAGATATCAAATTTTCAATTGAGCAAACACAAAAAGCAAATTTATTGTAACTAATAATTACATCAAAAATGAGAAAATTCTCAAATAAATAACATGATTCTATCTCAAGGAAGAGGAAAAATACCAACGGTCCCAAATTTAATAGAAGGAAATAATGAAGATTAGAACAGAAACAAACGATACAGCAATTAACACATAAGCAATTAACACAATAAGACCGTCTTAGAAAATAAAATATAAAAACTAAGTCTTAGAAAAGTAAAGTACAAAAACTTCCCTAGACTAAAAACAAAAAAAGAAAGAAACTTCCATAAACTAAATAAACAAATTAGAGATAAAAAGGGATAAATTACTCCCCAAACCATGGAAACATAAAGAATCTTTATAGATTATTTCAAATAATGGCAGAAGATATGCTAGCATAAAAAACAAGTGTTCCTAGAATGAGTAACATGTCTGAGTCACAAAAATATACAAAGCCAGAACAGCCCAACAGAAAGTAGAAACTGGTCCATAATATAATTTCATAGTAAGAGGGGCCTAACATATTGATTGTCATTTCACAGCATAACTGTGGGAATGTCACACCCACAATTATCCTTTAGAATATTTATACTGATGAATTGTTAATTCTAATTTTATGAGTTTTATTATATTAAACAACGAGTGCCTTACAGGAACAAATCACAAGATAAAGTATTGTATTTTTAATATTTATTGAGTGTTTACAAAAAGGCATTACAATTTTCAACATCAACTGGTTTTTGGTGCAGAAAGTCTAAAAAGGAACAAAAATAAATATCTATATGCGCTACAATGAAAACATAAATGGCCTCTACAAAAAGCAATCTTTGCTTCAATTTTCACACCTAAGGCGGTCTTCACTCATGATAACACATTCCATACACACATAATGCTTACCCAGACAGCACATGGAGTTATTTCCTGGCATTTGTGAAGGGTATAGCTGATATTTGACTGGTCTTTCAGTTTTTTCAGGAGGCTGTTACTATTATGCAGTGTGTAGTGAACAGTAACATAAAATATCAAGAAAATAAAGTCTTAAATTCTTAGTATGTACTACACATTTAAAGTAAACAACAACATTTTAACACTAGCTGTGTACTTGCTTACAAAACCTAAAAGATAACATCAGAAATAAATTCTTATATGAACTGTAATGAAAATATCAATAGCACTCTACAAAAATTTATTACTTTAATTATCACATCTAAATAATATGAAAATAAGTTGTCAAAAAATAAAATATCAAACGTGTAATGAGTGCTTAAAACAGACATCAACCTTTTCATATTTGCTGTATGCTTGCTTATTACACCTAAGAGATAATATTAGAAATAAAAATCTTTGTGAGCTTCCAAGTAAACACAAAGAAAAGCCTACCACAGAAAAACCTTTGCTTCAACTGTCACACCCGAGGTAGTCTTCACGTGTGACAACTACATGTGTTACGCACAGGCCTAGCTTTCCCTGCCAGCATTTGTGCTTAGTTTCCTTACTTGTGTGGCGAGCCATTCTCATCAGCTCTCTTCTCTTCCTGGTTTGTCAGGAGCTTCCCACTATGTTTTACAACATGTACTTATCAGGGAAATAATATATCAATAAAATCAAATATCAAATGTGTAATGAGTGCTTAAAATATTCACAACAGTTTCACATCAACTGTTTACTTGTCTAAAAAACATAAGGGAAAAGAATAGAAATAAATCTTATAGGAACTATAATGAAAATACCAGTAGAACTCCACAACAAGAAAGCATCTTTGTTTCACACCCAAGGCAGTCTTCGCACATGACAACGTGTTCCATACACAAGCATGGGTTTGAATGATGGCCTCTACGTTTTGCTTTCCTGTCTTTGCTTGTGGGGCATGGTTGACATTTTTTGTTTTCCTGGCATCATAGTAGGCCTTTGACATGCTGTACCTACCTGTTCACCTGTCAGCTCATCAGTTTGCTCAACAAACTTTTGCAGCATTTTTTGTCTGCTATAAGTGATTTTTGATGAGTTCTGCTCCCAATCCTCTAAGAAAATTTCTCTGTGGTATTTTGTATTTGTTATATCCTTTGGAAAATAACAAACTATGCCACACATTCTAAAACACACTTGGCTAATGTTTTGTGCTTTGGGTGACATGTTAATTGCTACATAACTCATCACAATATCTATTCCATGTTCAATTTTGGGGTTGATACTTTCCATCTCAGTATTCTGTTTTGTCAAGTTTTTCTTATTGATATACCCATCACGGTGCAATGTTGACATCAGCAGTACCAGTTTGATGTTCTTTACCATATATGAGGCCAATATAAATATTTTGAAATCCAAAGATTGTACCGCACAATTCTCTGTTTTGAAATTGTAACATTTCATTTAGAATTTCTGCTGTTTTCCTGCATACAGTTCCTGCAGTGGTCAACATGTGCTCTGTTAGTAAAAGTAGCATCAGTTGGAAACGAGTAAACAAATTGTCAAATGTCACATTCTGATTAATTTGAGAGATGGTAGCAAAAGTCTGTTCACAGAATCATTCAGTTTATTACTATACAAATACCGGATGGCTGAGTTCCAGGATAAATTTCTAAATTGGAAGCAGAATAAGTCTTTGAATCTACAAGGACATAAATATTTATGCCATATTTTGACCCATCACTTTTCAATATGCCTTTTACATTTCTGTGATTACCATGAGAAATCTTGTTAAGTATAGTAGAGCTATGAATGCTTTCCAATCAGGTGGTGAGCTGTCATAATAAAAACATTTTTACCGTGGCTCTTTGTGCCTAAAGATCATTTATTTGCAAGTCCACCTTTGTGCATTTCACATCATGTTGTAGTTTTTTGTCTGTTTCAATTTCCAACACTAAGTGACAGTGCTGGCATTCTGTCCAATACCTTACATCCCCCACCAAGAACTGCACTATATTTTTGAACCTAGTTCTAACATTGAATCATTCCACTTCAGTGTGGGAATATTTTGCAATATTTCAATTAGTCACATATGTACTCACATTGCTATTTTCCTCATCATCTGAATCAAGGTGGTCTGCATATTCTATGTCTGTGTTAGTTGATTCTTGCTCCATTTCACCATTACGGAAACTTTGGTTCTGAGAGCCAATGTGAAAGTCATCATCTTCGTCTTTGTCACCACCACCGTCACCACCACCCCCTACACCCACACCACTCTCCTCTTAGGGAAGCAGGTATTTCGTATTTCACGTAAGGGATCATCTTCACCCTCCGTGAATGAGTAATCTGACGATTCACCTTTGACCACCTCTAAAACCTGCAAATCTGGTTGTTTATGTGCCTTTGTACTGATTGGGGCTACCTCTTGTAGAAAAATGGAAATTTGTTCTTAGTCAATGAAAACCCTAGGAACAGAAAGCTCTTCCTTGAGTTCTTTGAAACTTTTAGAAAATAATTAATTCTGACTTCCTTAAGTTACTCAAGAGCTTGGAAGAAAGAATTCTTCTAAATATGTTCTAAAATGGCAGAGTTATCTTACTACCAAAACCAAATGAAAACATAGCCAAAAAGAAAAAAGTTCCACAGTATATGTACATAAGGCATTTCACTAAGTGTTACACCCTTTCATTACAGAAATGCTGGAAATATTATCTATAGAAATGATATATCTTCATTATGTAACAACCATCACAGTGAAGGCCATTAGAGAATATGCTAATAAATATCCATTAGAAAAATGTTCCAGATCAATATATTTGCTGAACATAATTGCAATAATATTCACAAAATACCGCCCATCCAATTTTAGGAGCACAGTGCAAAGATCAAAAGAGACTCACCCCAGAGATGAAAGTAATGTTGAACATATTTCAATGAAGAAACATCATACATTATGTCAACAGAATGAAGCACAAAATCTTATAGTCATGTTAGTATGTGTACATAAGACATTTCATCAGGTGTTACACCCTTTCATTACAGAAATGTTGAAAAAACTTTTCTATAGAAATGATATACCTTCATTATACAATAGCCAGCACAATGAAGGCCATTAAAGAATATGCCACTAAATATCCAATAGAACTAACAGATTCAGCAGGATACAAAAATCATCATTCAAATATCAGTAGCACAAATATATGAAAATGGTGACTTGTCTGAAATATAAAACAAAGTAGCAACTCCCTATACAATAGCTACAAAAATTGATTAATGCCTCTTTTGTGGACTAAAGGACATGGAGTATTCCTAGCAAAATTGTAAACTAGTAATAGTCATTATAAAAAATGGTATACATGCTCCTCAAAACCTTAAAAGCAGAATTCCAGTATCATCCAGCCATTTCACCATTATATATATATCCAGGAAAAATAATCTGTTTCTTAAGTATATAACTGTGTTCCTGTGTTGAAGCGTTAATCACAGTGGCCAAGAAATGGAGATGATCTAAGTGCCCACCATTAGCTGTGTAAGGAACATGTGCTGCATCTGCACAAATACGACATACGGATCCATAAGAATGAAATTCTGTTATTTGTGAGAAAACAAATGTGACTCAAAATAAATAGTACAATCTGGACATCCAAACATCACTACCACCTGGTCTGCACTGTGTGTGCTATGCAAAACTCTCATCTCATAGGAGTTAAGGATAGAATGGAGATCAGAAGCAAGGAGTGCAGAATGGAGGGGAGATCTAGCTCATCCATCGGTACTAGGTCAGTGTTAGATTGGACTAACAGGTTTGAGAATGCTATTGCACAGCATGTGACTGAAGGCAAAAATTTTCTGCAGTACATTTCAAAAGACTAGAGGAAATAATTTTAAATGTTTTCAATACAAGAAAATGATATATGCTTCAAGAGAAATAAATGTTTAAAATGATTTAAGCATTGCCCAACATAGGTGTGAATTAGAGCTTCCAGTTATACTCTATAATATGTAGCATCATTATGTTTTTGTACAAGTCTAAAGAAATTTAATGTTTAATAAATTTTAACAAGCTACATTGATAAAGCATATTGATAAATTATTCTGTCTTTTAAACAAAATATTACTAGTTATAACAATTGGTGTAGTTCCAAGAAAAAAAATTATTAAAACAGTAGGAGAATTCCATACACAGAGATTCCTTGATGGAAGAAAATTATAGAAGTATTTATATGTGACACGTGGAGTTTTCAATTGATCTGTAAGAAGAAGTTAGATGTAGAAGAGTAGGACATCTGAAATGATTGGAAAACAAAAGATAAATATTTTCCTGGATTTTCCTTATTTGCAAGAACTCCTGTAGGTTATGAGAAATATTTCACATCATTTTAGAAATCGGCAAAAGGAATGGCATTTAAATTCAAGAGAATACCGAAGACACCTTAGAATATGTGATTTTTTATTCATTATGACACATGATTACTACAGAAACTATTTCAAACAAATAATAATGTCACTAATTAGAAAATGTACCTGCATAACACTCTCAATAATGTATTATTAAATGAGCAAATCAAAAACATTATGCTGTCCAACTGACCATTCTTAATATGACACAGGAGATAATGATGAATTTTATTAGTGCTGTAATGAGATTCACTTGCACACAAGCTATATAATTGTCCCTTGGTATCTGTGCAGGATTTGTTCTAGAATGTTCCACACATGTCAAAATGCATGAAGGCAAAGATTCCTTATATCCAGTTATGCAGTACTTTATTGTAACCCATGCATCTGTGTGCTAAATTATTTCAAGGTTACTTTTTTTTTTTGTGGTATAAGGATCAAACTCAGGACCTTGCACTTTCCAGGCAGGCACTTATTCCATTGAGCTATATCTCCAGCCCCCTTCAAGGTTACTTGTGTCTCAGATAAAAACATTCTATGTGGGTAGTTGTTTCATTACATTGCTTAGAGCACAATGAGCAAAAAGCACTGCATGTGTTTATTGCTGTATATTGTTAAAATATTTAATCATATTTGAATCCATAGATCCTTAATCTATAAACTGAATGCCAATTGTACTTCAATATTTAGAATATCTTAGTATTTTGATTTATCAGTGTACTATAATGAGTCAAATTGTAACACTGTGATAAAGGGCCCATCTCTCAATATGTAACATATATTCTGACTCTGACTAACATGCCTATACATGTCACCTGAGCTGAATTATAACGTGAGATGGAATTTGTCATCTCATCTAAGTAAAATGACTAATGAAACACAAATAGGTAGGTTTGACAATGAAAATTAAAGATAGTGGCCAAATAAAAATGTTGAGGTTTATGCAAATAATATGTATTCAATAAGAAGGATTATTATAAAGATTACACTAAGATAAAAGTTCATATATAAAATTATTAGGACAATAGATTTTAGATAATTAAAGTTTTGTTCATTTACACACAAAATTTTCCTTCTCTGGACTCATCTGGACAAAGAAACAGATTCCTAGCGATACAATGTGCTCTGGGGCCCGTGCCGGTCATAGAGTTTATGGAACGCAGATGGGCATTGCCAAGGTGATGAACAGCGAAGGGTTGTCTACATCAGTATCTGCAGAATGATCTCCTCTAGAGCCATCTGGTGTTGTTTTCTGCTGAACCTCGAAGGACTCATCAGAGGCTCAGAGTATTAACTCGTCTTTTACTATTTCAACTTCTATAATACAATCTGATGTTATTTCCAAGCTAACAGGCTTTAAAACGTATCATTTTTAATATATAAAAGGAGTTTTATTATTTTTCAGGGATTGATGTGGCTCTCTGCTACCATTTTGCTTTTCACTGTAAATTCTCATTTTAACCCGCATCTAACAGATGAAATAAAAACCTCAGTGACAAAGGAGTAATCTATTATGGGTAAACATATACTTGCAGTCATATTTATGCAATTCTGTATACAGGTATGTGCACAGTGGTATAACGATTTTAGAACAAAAGAAAAGTATTTAGGGATTCTCATTGGCTAGGTCCTTGAGAAAAAAAGCCCCAATTATTGATTTTAAAATACTATAAAATGTAAAGTGTTATACTAATTTTCTGAATAGCTGGTTAAAAATTCACTTACTAAGTCATTCAAATAAAATAAAATTGAATGTCTCTGGACCATAAACTACCTTACAAAAAAGCAAAATTATAACATTTTATAGCTAAAATTAAATTTTCATCTTAGACTTTAAAAAGCTTGTATTTCAAAATGAATTGGTAATATTTTTTAGTAATATAGCTGTTTTTATGAAGTTAAAATCTATCTCTGAAAGATTTCAGTTGTACTGGTTGTTAAGACAAAATACAAAGAAATCCATACACAAAAGCCTGGTTTTACTGATGAAAGTTTTTTTTTTTTCCCTGCTTTTTGCACTAGGGACTGACAGCTTTGAAATGATAGATACTGGTGAGCATAACCTACTTACAGTAGACAACTCTAACTTAAAAATGCCTAGTTTAAAATTTCTTCCAGCAGTGTTTCCCTTGAGTTGCACACATAAATGAAAAATAGTTTAAACACGTAAAAGCAAATATGGTAACAAGTAAATGGAGAACTTTGATGTCATTTGAAGAAAGTTTGAGAAGGAAATTGTCATCCGTGTCATTAATAACCAGAATAAAGCTTTATTTGTTGAAAGATAAAGTGCAACAGAAAGAATCAAACAAGGAGTAGAAAAAGGAAACAGTAGGAAGAGGACAGGCAGGGGAAGAGGAAGAAAGAGAAGGAGGAAAGAGGGAGGGAGGACAGATGCAGAAGCAGCAAATTTTTCACGAGCAGAATAATGTAGAGAAAGCCACGTGCAAAAGTGATAACAGCGTCACAACCATAGAGCACATATAAAATATTTGTCTTAATGATCATGGAATTTTGCTTACAGTTATAAATAATATTTAATAAATGAAAAATAATTTTCTTCATATGAGAATGTAAAATGTTTTAAATGCTTTTAAGTTATCTTATGATATGTTAGTAAGCCTGGGAAGATGAATGATTTTGTCTTTGCAAAGAAAAATATTAGTCTAAAAAGTAAATTTGAACATTATATTTGCTTATAATGCATTGTCTTCAAAGACCATGCTGGTCTGTGAAACTCTCAACAATTGCTCTTTATTACTTCCAAATAGTTTACAAAATGTTATAAGTTCTTCTCACCAAGTGAGTGACACAACATACAATACCAGAGAAGAGAGAATTGATAATGTAATAAAATTAGGAATAAAATGTAAAGATATATTAGAACATGATATGTCAGTATATCACATGTATATCATAAATATATTGAGATTTCAGTTTTTTATGTGGGTTTAAATGTTATTTTTCATCTACAGAGAATTAAATATATAGCAAGAAGACAAGTCTATAGGAAGTAAAAACTTAGGTACAAATTTATTTTTGACTCAAACGTAATACATGTAAACCTTTTACTGTAGTTTAAATGTATATTTATCATTCAATTTATCTCATTTTGTATGAATATCAATACATTATTTTCTTAAATAAATTGAAATATACATTATGTTTTAGAAAAGAAAATAATTATGATCTGTCATATGATGGAGATAAAATGCATTGCAAAAATTTTCTAACAAATACTTTTAATTTGGTAAAATGATAAGCTTTTCATAAGGAAATAATCTTACTAGGGAAATAATCTTACTAAGGAAATAATCTTACTAGGAATTTCTCTGCTGGGAAATAATATGGAAAAAATTAGAATTAAGATAAAATTACTAATAGAAGTGCAGAAAAAATTACAGTGGACAATATAGGAATTTGTCATAAAAATGTGTATTCATATGAAATAGATTGGCCTGCCGGCAAGAAGAATCACTGGACAGCTGTATGAGGCAGTCCTACAGACTAGAAGAGAACATAACAGTATTGAGAGTGATGAATTTCTGAAAATTAAAGCAACAGAGTTTTAGCCACGTGTATGTAAACAATGAGTTACGCCTTTCACTTGCAAAATTAGCATTAATCATGCACAGACTAGACTATGCTACTGATAAGGGTGTCAATAATCCATATCTTAATTAGCAGGAAAATATACTACTTTTAATTTTAGTCTACAATACCATCATCTTCCACAGGACAGGCATGGTGATTAGTTCCATCTGTCAGGAATGTAAACTGAGTTACTATAAACTCTTACCTCCATCAAATTATAGATCATAATTATTTTCTTTTCTGAAATATAAATAAAGTGTATTTCAAATTACGCAGGAAAATAGTATATTGATATTCATATAAAACTGGAAATAAACTAAATGGTGAATATTTTTATAAATTTATTTACTGTTCATTTATTACCACCACTTATATTATTATGTTTGTTACAACCATTGTTTTTTATAAATTTACTTACTATTCATTTATTACGATCACTTTCATTACTGCATCTGTTACCACCATCTCTGTTTTTAGTACTGACTCACAACCAATAAATATATTCAAAATATGGTAAACTCCATAAATTCAGCACCCTTAATTTAAGCAGAAGGATGAGGTAAGTCATTATCTCTGTCATGTGTTCCCAGATCACAGCGGTCACTGCAGTGACAAAATTGTCAAAGTTTATGGAATTCAGAAGATAGAATATTTTGCAGAGAACTGGCTCTTAACAATCTTCCTTCTAATTCCTTTAATCCCTAGGACTAGTATAGTTTTCTTTTATTTATTAAATTGAGTCATTTTATTAATATTTGACACTGAGGATATTTTAAGAATGCAAATACTTCCAAACACAATAATCTTTACTCACACCTTCAGTTAGATGGCGATATGACTGGATTGTTTAATTTGAGACAAAAGATTAACTTTTCTTAAATGCAGTATGTAGGATGAATGAGTTCAGTCTTAAAACTCCATCCAATTAGCCAGCAGGTTATGATAAAATTGCTACTTAAATGGACAGGCACCGAATACAGTTTACAGTGAAGTTGAGAAGAATGATACCGAAATAGAGCGGTGTACTGTTCTGCCAACATAAAAATTTGCATGACATTTAATCCCAAAGCAATGGTTTCTGGAAATTTTCCCTGTGAGTCTTGCCTCATAATGCTTAGAAATGATTAGTGATAAATATTTTTTCTTAGTCTTAAGTAACTTTCTGTAACTATGATGATTTCAACAAACCTCTCATACCATGGGTGAACTTTGTAGTTTTGCGACAAATTTCTAGAGACCCTGCAATGACAATGAGCATCAACTATCCAACTACTTGATCTCATGTAATGGAACCTGAGAATATTGCATTGAGGTTCTCTTACATATAGAATTAACTTTTATTGACAACAGTTAATTATAATTAATAATTAATGAATAATTTTAGCTTGCATGTGGAGTTAATTTCATTTGCATAACACACACACACGGCTGTCAACAAAATAGGGAAGAAGCACAGGTGTCTTATGTTAAACTGCTCAGCCTAACACTCTTAACTCAGCAGGAGTTCAAACCCAGCTACCTTCGCTGTCTAATTTTTAAAAACTCAGAATATATCTCCTTCTTGTTATAAAACACAGTAAAGCAGAATGAAGGTTGAGCCTGGAGTATTGAAGCTAGAATATTTAATCTCTATTGTTAATTCTGCTCATTATTATCTCTTGGTCTCTAACAAACCACTTAATCTTTGTGATTCAGTTTTCTTTATATCAAACTAGATTTGTTCTCATGAGGATCAAAATATGATGATGTATATTTTACAATATTTTACAAGAAGCAAAATTGTTAAAAGTTTTGTTTTTCTCTTGAAGCAGTACTATACTGCTTTCAGGAAGGATTTCAATACACAGGTATGAGTGAATTACAAAGACTATAATAAATTTGAGTATATATTTGGAAATTTTACCACAGGAGATAAAAAAAATAAGGGTGCCACCAACAGAAAGAAAATGAGAAGAATATGTTTCTGAGAAAATATGAAAACCTACCACATTGTGCTATCTTAAATACAAGTTTATAGATTAAAAGTAATAGGACTTTTATATGTTAGCATGATGAACTTCTTGGAGATGTTGAAATGAAAGATTTTAAGTCATTTGCATATAACCAAAGTGTACTTCTGAAATTTCCAGCAAAATTTATAGTTTATACAAGTACTTGCTTATTGACTGATTGATTCCTAGGATCAGGTTTAGAGTTAAGAGCTATCTTGATTTTCTAGTTAGGTTATTACCAGGATAATCTGAAAGCATTCGTTGGGCTGTGGGTCAAATCAAGGCTGAAGTCCCTTTCACACTCAGAGACTGTTAGTTCCAGCACTTAAGATTGTAGACCAGGGTCCTGGTGACTAGAAGTTGCTATATCACAAGACCTTGCTCAAAACATTGTAATTTGGTTTCTCGTGGCCAGCAGCTACTATCTACACAAGATAGGTAGTAGCTCTCTTTGATAAATTTAAATGTAGCAAGTGATCACACACACTTAACACATCTACTCATCATCACATAAGTAAATACAAGTAAACAAGAATAGAATCATTTAAAACAGAAAATAGAATATGTTTTAATCATATACTTTAAAAAATGTCCCTAGAGAAACAAACAGTTCCAGTCTAAGAACAAAAAATCCTGTACTTATACATCACAAATGTATTTACATGGAAAAAATACAACTATAGACAATTTTGAAAATGCCACCATTCTTCCCAATTTAGAAAAAGGAAACTATCACAGCAAATAAATGACAAAAGCTATTCTTTTTGTCAACACTGACATAAGAAAACTAAAAATACAAATTGTACAATTATATTCTTACAGAAAATTAAAGACATTTTAAGAAATAGCCAATGTGATAATGTCCAAAATGATTCACAATTATCATTAATAATAACTAGTTTTATAGCTGAAGCTAAAAAACTAAGTGTAGTAGGACTTTCTGAGCAGGTGGTGGCCTGACAAAAAGAAGTAACAATTGTTTTGTTCCATTTACATTTACTTAGAAATGGATCATATTTAATATGTGACTTCAAAGTTTAACTATTGCACTTTTGAGAGTGTGAGAATTACTTCTAGGGAAAAACTAAGAGAAAAGAAAACATATGTCCTTAGAATTAACAGCATTGTATTTTTAAATCAAAGATACTGCAGCATTCCTGGCAAATGAAGAGAATAATCTAACTGAATGTGTACATCAAATATCAGTGAATGGGTGGAATAAAACATGAAAAAGATTTAAGCAAAATTGCATAAAAGAGAATATCATTTATGGGCAAAAATAACTATCCATGTATTATCAGTCACATCAAGAGCCTATGTCTATCAAGATCAAGATGAATTTACTTTTTGCTTTGTGCTGTCAGCCAATAAAAAAGCAAATCATAAATATAATGCCCTACTCTCAAAGTAAAACTCTGAAGGGGAAATAAGTAGATTTTAGATATACTGGAAAGGAGTTCTAATAGAATTTCCCCACTTTAGATAAATTGAAGTCCAGAAAGATGGTGTCTTTTAAAATACAAATAAGTTAAAATCAAACATTATGGTAAACATGAATTACTGAGGGAGAGACAGCAAGAGAGAGAGACAGAGAGAGAGAGAGAAAGAGAGCCAGAGAGGAGAGAAAAGGAAAAAGAAATTCCAATCAAATAATCAATCAATGAATCACCCAATCATATATGTATGTGTATATATTCATATTTATAAAGTGATGGAATAATCATGTATGAACAAAATATTTTCTGTAACTTTTTCAGAATATAAAGCAAAATAAATATGAACACAATTAAAAGAATTTTTGAAACAGTTGAGTTAAAGAAAAACATAAAAAGGGCAGTGACATAATAAACTAAAAATCCCCAAATCAGTATAAATGTAGCCACCAAAGCAAAACAATAACATGAAATAAATGATTAAACTTGCCTTATAAATCAAAGGAGGAAAAAAATCTTTGTATACTTCAGATCTAAACTGGCCCCCAAATTCTCATGAGCGTGGTGTTTTTACCATCACGGGTGGTACTAAGTGTGGAATTATTGGAGTTAATGTTGCTCTGGACAGATTAAATATTTGTTGAATCCAAATTCTACCTCTTTATTTTTCCCCTTTGAATTGGGAATTTTTAAATTGTGCCTTCATATGTTAGAAGCGTTAGTTCTGTATTTTATATTTTACAGGACCTCACAGCTAAGATTTTTGATTTACATCTCACTGTAGACTATGGACTTTGACATTTTAGTGATGCAAGTACTTTGAAGGTGGGCTAAATACGTTTTGCATCATGAGCTAGACAACAGCCTTTTGGGGACCAGGCGCAGAATGTTATAGTTTACATTTAAACTATCTCCCCAAGTTATCTCGTGTATGTAGAATGTGATTGGCTCGAGAAGGTGCCATACTCAACTATGAGTTCAGGATATTACGCGAGTAGGAGGCAGGGAAGGTTGAGGATGGGTTACTAGAGTGGTCACCAGGAAGGCTATTCTTGTATTGGACCGCTTCCTTCTATTTCCGCGTTCTGGGTGTGCGGGATCAAACAGCTTTTCCTGCGCTATTCTCACCGTGGGGTTTCTGCCTTATCGTCCCATGAACGTGAGCTGAAAATGTGAGACAAAAGAGCCCTTTAAGTCGTTGTTGCTGGGTATTTTGCCCAGCATTATGATAGTTGACAAGGCAACACTGAAGTGTATGAACAAAATGTGTGTGCCAATAAATCAACAAAATACGCATTAATTATAATTGTATTTTGAAACAGAATGAAATCTTTTAAAACTGGAGAAATGCTTGAAAGAAGAAATGATCTTCAGATTGAGAGAATTGATGACATTTCCAATATTTTGAAAATTATTCAACTTCAATTATTAGAAAGCAGAGACATTGATTCAGTCTAGGGCAAAATAATTGATATTGGAAGAAATGATGAAATAAATTATTATAATAATGATCTAAGGCAGCAGTCCACAGAAACTGGAATATAGTGCAGTTCTCCCAGACCTGTCCCTCATTATCGTGCTAATGTTCTTCACAGCTGAGGTATTTGCCAGGATGTTCTTTCTCCTCATTTTTGAAAGTCTCATTGTCAGTGTTTAAGAACCAAGGCAATTTCTACTCCCAATTAACCTCTTTTGTGATGATTATTCTAGTATTTAATAAAGATAATTCAGTAATACATATTTAATACCAAGGGTTATATTCATAGTTTCCCCTTGGCAATCTTCAGAATGGACCTATTTAGTGTGATTTTTATGGCTTCACTTTTCGTGAAGATATGGAGCATCAGAGAATTGAAGCGCCTTTCCCCCGCCAGGCAGTGGCATGTGCCACTGAGCTATCTCCCTGCTTCTCTTCCCTGCCGTGCAAGTTAGTGGAAGCTGCCAGACAAGTGTCGGTCTTGCACTTGGACTCTTAGAATATTTTGTCTGTGCCATTCTAATGTATATTTTAATAGCATGTCATAGCTAATGTGGTCTGTTAGTGCAAAATCTTGTCTCATTCATTGCAGTGTCCTGGGGTTGGCAAGAGTCCTGCTACCTGAGGTGTTATGAAATGACAGATGCTGAGCAAGATAGTGATGGCAGTCACAGAGCATGAGAAGCACTTTTCTTCCTCTCTACGTTTGACGTCTCTGAAATAATGGAAAACGAAGAGATGTCCCTAAGAAGAATTCTGCCATGGGCCAGCTTTCCAACTGCAGCAGAAACAAGGAGAACACAAGTGAAGGTTTGAACTAAAGACTCACACAGAAGAGAGTTAATGTTACAAATGAACGAGCATGTTAATATCTTATATATCTGAGCCAAAGGAACTGGTTGTATATGCGAAGTATAAGTCACTATGAGACTTATTACAAAATAACTCTTTAGAAACTAAGAAAAGTGTACATACCAGAGTGTAAGAACCACTGGGAAATGATTTAGTTTCAGCAGAAAAGTATAGAGGAACATCTTCTAGATGTTAATTACTAAAATAAAAGAAGTTTTATATGCAGTATCATCAGGAATTGAAAGTTAGGAGTTTCAATGCTAGTAGGTTAGAATAATTATGAAACTAATGTACACCTTGTGCATACTACAAATACTATATTTTCCATAAGGATAAAATTAGTACCAAACAAGATGAAGACATTCAGCCAGTAACTAGACTCCCTAGAAAACATTACTTAAAATGATCATATTAAAGGTAGCAACCATGAATTTTATACATTTAAAAATATTTTATAAATATGTAAAAGCATTAATGAAAATTTAAATAAAAGGATAAGAACTTTCAACTATGAAACAATTGAATCAACTTAGAACTTTAATGTAACATAAGGTATAATGAATTTACATGAGTAAGTTAGCAGGATAAAAATTGCCCAAGCCATGGTCCACAAACAAGAAGATCTATCAGAGAAAAAAAAGCAAACACTGAAAATAGGGACCCCTTGACCCGTGCAATGATGTCTGGCATTGCTACTTACATTTATTTTCATTTAAATAAAGGAAAAAATGATGAGAATTGAACAGGAAAACTAAATTGGGGAAAAAATAACTGAAAAAAAACATCACAAAGTTCCCAAATTGACAAATCTATTTAGATTATGGAAACTCTAAGATCACTTAGTATCAAGCAGAAAGTCACATGTAAGCAGAGTAGTGTAATACTACCAAAAACAAGAAAAGATATTAAACAATAAGAAAAAGAAATATGGTTCATAGGGAAGAATGCTGCCAATTGCATCTCACTTCAACAAAAACAGAAGCGTCCAGGAAACAGTTATTTTGTTACATTTAAAAAACTGCAATAAATAAAATCAACAGAAAATATAATGTTAACAAAAATATCCTCCAAAAAATGGAATGAAATAAAGATGAAGCAGAGTGTATGAACATTAGCTAAACTGAACAGTGATGTTAACCAATGGCCATCTACTTAAAGAATATATCACAGTGGAGCAACGTTTGATCCATGTACAGAAAGAAATGAATCAGAATGGTCAATCTTTGTTAAAAAATAGTCTTTTATTTCCTTAGTTTCACATCCACAAATACTAGAACATCAGATGAGGCATATGAAACTGTGACCTCCCTACCTTGGAGAGCAGGCATAGTGACAATGTTACACATGGAAGAAAGCAAAAAATCAGGTATAGTCTTATATTGTCCCCAGGTATGGCTAGAAGCATCAGAATTAAGTAAAAGAATGAAGAACCCAGGAAGAACACAGTGGTCTTGCTGAGTTGAGAACAAAGGGAACTGAATGAGTAAAGGTTACTTACTTGGAATTGATGCCACAGAATATCAAAGAGAAGGAAATGATGAAGGAAAAAACCTTTGGAAATGGACCTGAGGTGTCCTCCAGCTCTCACTGAAAAGGAAGTTCCTGTGGTGTCTTTTATCCTTGCGCGTGTCCGCTGGTGTCCCTTTGTTGTGGACAGAGAAGTCGGGCTGTCCCGTGCCTAGAGATTCCTGGCAAGTCACTATCTCGTCACCTGCTTATTGGGCGCATTATTTTCGAACTGGGAGCTACTGAGAATGTCTTGCTGTTTTGGGACAGGGCCAGCTGCAGTGGCCACCGTGCTCACTGCTGCCATCACATGGCCCTGCACTGTGCTTGCTTCCTGGGCTCAGCTTTTCTGACATCATCACTCAGTGACCCTCCTCATGGGCCTTCAATGAAACACTGCGTCTTCTCATTCATTCCAAGACATCTGGGAACAGCGCTGGGTGCGCTGGTGGCAGCTTTGTGCTGACTCACTCTTGTGTTCTGTGCGTGCTGATAACCAGTCAGTGTCGGGGCCTAGCGGGTGGTCTGCATTTGTTGACTGAATAAAGGTTAGCACTTTTCATTGAAAAAAAAAAAATAAAATAAAAATAAAGTTGAACACAGACCAAACAAAACTCGAAGATGCTAATCAGGGCCCTGCCTGAAAACTGTAAACCAAGCAATTTACATATCATGTACATTGCAAACCAAATCAAAATTTACACTAGTTAAGAGAAAGAAACTTTATATTTAACATTAAATAAAAGTTTATTTAACATACAAGTTGCAAAAATTTCATCCATAGCCAAGAGAGATTTTCATCATTAGAAGCAGACAATCTAAAAATGATAGAGATTTATTTAGCACACAAAAATCTAACAGAGCAATTATACATTGCTTAAGTATTTAGAATACATCTCATTGGATAAAATCTCCAGGTTTACAAATCCTTGAAGTGCAATAGATTTTAAGTAGAAAAATTGTAAGAAAAATGACACAATAGGATTTCTAAAGAAAAGTGGCCCAAACAAAAAAAGTTTCTACCAGCGAGATAAACACTATCCATCGAAGAGAAATTAAAATGAAGAGTAAGAGCAAGAATGAGAAACCTAAGAATGAGAAATAATGTAGCCCAGTAGAAAATAAAAAGAAGAAAAATGAAAATCATAAACATTAAAGATCACAAGAAGGAATTGAATGAGTGTTATGGTTGAAACTTTATATGATTTTCATTTGTTTGTAGGGAAAAATTCATTTGAAAGGGTAATTTTTGAAAGTGAAATGTATTTCTAGACATGAAGCTCCAAAGAAATATTTTTCATTTTTTTATTTGCATACATTTTAGTCTTATTAAATTGAAATAAACACATATATCCATCTTCAGATGTGTTTTATTTCCACTGAAGTTGCCTCAGAAGAGGGCAACATTCTGTTCAGGGTATGAAACAGCGGTGTGGCAATGTTCCTGTTATGCACATAGTGCTTCCTTACTAAATGGGAAATGTGTTTTTAGAAAATGTCACTCAGAAGGAAAATGCATTAAGTAAACACAGTGAGAGGTTAGAAGCAATAGCTTCTATGAGAATGTGCTTCACAATATTTCTTCAGTGACTCATCTCTTTAGCCTCCCATGCTGTTCAGTAATTTGGCTTTGGAAGATGCTTTGTTTTAATCTGCTCGGAAATACACACAAATGAAGCCATTCAGCTTCCTGAAATAAACTCCTTTATATTCTGTGAAGCTTTATTTCTATTTTGCAGAGAAAAAATAGAAGACATTACCTATGAATGTGCCTCATGTTTACTATTTGTTGATATATAAATTGAAATCAGTCAGTTAAAAAATGTCAAAGGAATTAAAGCTATTTCAATACTTTCAACCTTAGTCAAATGTGTTAAGCATTCTACTTATTGCCAAGTTAGCACTACCTTTTCTTATAGTTGTGCTGATTTGACGTAGTAAGTTGCAAATTTTAAAAAGTTTATTCATATGAAAGTTTGAGCTACCTCTGTTTTTTTGTTTTTAAGGGAATAGTTCTACTTCTATAATTGTGGTGAAGGATGGTGTCACCTGTCAAATTCTTCAACATGAATTACCACTCAATGAGGGCCTATGTATAGAAATTTGATGAAGTATTTGTGTTATGTTTGCACAAAGTTGTTAAAGATTCCTTAGTTTTCTAAGGAAAACTGCTACATAAATCCTACTTTATGTAACTGGAGCAATTTAAGAGATATAAATTAGTTGCTTGCAACATGGGAATTTGACTGACATTAACATTTCCCACTGTGATTTTGAGTTACATGTGCATCTTGGTGGTCCTGCATTGTAGATGGAAGCCACATCTACCACAGGATGAAATCATATCTACAGTGAAGTATGCTCTAAGCAGATACTAATGAGGGCTGGACAGTATGTGTGATTGTTAATTATAGTTGTCCACTTGACTGATAAAATCACATGTAGAAATATGGAGAAGCATCATTTTCAGTGTATCTCTGACTGTCTGTTCAGAAGAAATTAGCATGTGAGACTGAGTCAACTAGGTAAGGAGGACTAAACTTCACTGTGATCAGTCAGTGCTCATTTGGCCATGGCCCCAGGGAAAACATGCGCAGAAAGGAAACGTGACTTGACTCCTCAGAGCTGGACATTCACGTCATCTTGATTATAGGAGCAATAATATGTAGCTCCCAACTTTTTATATGTCCCCTATGCTGAGTTCATGTTCTCCAAAATCAAAGAATGACTTCTTAGAAGCACTGGAGATTAAGAGTAGGAAATATTTACTGAGTGAGAGATAGCTCCTAAGAGACAGGAGGGGACCCCAAAATGAATTGCCTCTGACCCCAGTTTACTGAGGAGGTTTTATAGAGCAAAATTACAAAGTCAGTACAAAATCACAAGATGGTTACAATACAGGATAAAACTATGATCAGCTAAAAAAAAACTATGATTAACCAATAAGATTATATAAGTATAGCCTTGTAGGTAATATTGGTCTAATGGGAAAGCAGGCCACATAGCAAGTGTACTTGGAAAGAGCAAAGACCTTTTCAGGAAGAGAAAATTCAGGAGGTCCTGAATGTTCACTCACCAAGGTGACTGATATCTATCTGGACTTTATTGAATCAGGTAACACTCACTGTTTATTATTTATCCCTTGGGGAGGCATTCAGGCCTGGCCATTCCATCTTTATCCTCAGGCCTGGCCTTCAATGGATGCACTTCTACACACAGTTGTGATGTGTTCTCGTCTACTGCCTGGACTCCCCTGAGGGGCAAGCTCTGTCTGACTGCCTATAAAATTTCTACCCCATTCAGTTATCCTTGTTAATCTGCCTGGAACATCATAACTCCAGACTTTCAGCCTTTTGAAATATAAGACTAGAACTTGTGGCGTTTTCATTATTCTTAGATTTTTAACCTGGAACCAGGAGTTGTGCCTTCAATGTTCTTGACTCCCACACTGTCCTAGTTGGACTCAGCCATGCCACTATCATCTCAGAGTCTCCAGCCTACAGATAACAGATTTTGACACTTCTCAACCATCATAGTGGAGTCAATTCCTTAATAAACTCCATACATATATATATACACACACTCCTATACAATATATATATTAATGCTTTTTGAATACTCTGACTAAAAGAGTACCAGACATTTCTTGCTATGAACATATTATTCAAAATCAGCAACCATATTAAATTTTTCCATCTATAAAAATGGAATTTCCTATTTATCTTCTATCAGATCTAAGAACACTCATTTTAATGTAGTCTCATACATTCAGGTATTGCAATTGAACTGCCCTGATTTGAAATCTGATTCCATCTTGATTTTATTTTTGGCTTGAGATTCCTACTGTCTTCATGATTCAGTTTATGCCTGTATTAAGTGGTGGTAAGTTTCTTAACATTCTGGTATATAATATTACTTAAAAGCACCTATGCCAAAATATTCATAAACTTTAAAAATCTTAATGATACCTTTATATGTTGCATATTTTTCTAATCTGTGCTACAAATTAATATTTAAAACAATATTTTGTCAACTGTGATGTATAAAAGGTGTGACTTATTTTTCAGGTATAAATGCACTGTCATAATTCCATGTCAGTGCATGAAAAATTATTTTTCTCTTACCTAAAAAATGCAGAACCACGTGAAACATCTATTTAGAGCTCAATGAAAACTACCTGAACTACCAAAAAGGACACTACTAATATTTCAGCCATCACTGATACAACTGAAGACTCTTTGTGAAACAACTCTTCATTTAAATAGAGGAGGGAACCAAAAACTGGGGGATTTATTTACACACTTGTTTTCTTCCTTTGAAGATTTGTAAAACTGTAAACCTGGAGAACCAGAGCCCACATGTGAGTAGACTGTGGGTTGATACACAAATGTAGCAGACAGCAAACACAATCCCAGCATGTTTACTAAGTGTCTTAGAAAAGCCATCTCATACTTGAGTTCTCAAGGAAAACTTGAACGTCTCAGTTCTAATGGTAGTATTTGTAATTTAAATGTTTGCTATAAAGTATTCATTTATGAGAGTATTTCATAAAATGTTGTACAGATCAATTAAAGAATTGATTATCTTTGAAAGATGCTTCGTTAAATTGGGTCATAATTTAAATTTTGTGAATAATCTACTTCCAAATAGATTAATGTGTTGCCCCAGCAAAAGGATTTCTAGCACACTCTTAGTTGGGGGAAAAAAAAAACTACTGAAACACTAATTTTAAGTAACTTACAATTTTTGACATACCAAACAAAGCCCTATGTTCACAATGAAATATTACAGTTAAATATATTTAAATGATTTATTATTATAATATTTCAATAACATAATTATTGATCACCATGCATAATATATGTGTTGGTTTGGGGGATATTTTGCATTGTGAATCAATATAATACAGGACACATATTTTATAAGATTATTTATAATAGTCACCCAAAGAATGACGTACAAGAGAGTGCAGGAAATCTGTCCACACACTAAGACCAAAGAATCTAGCTGAGGGCCTGAATCCCACAGAATTGTCCTGCATGAATCCAACTGAAGACCAAGAGCTCATAACAATGCCTCCCACAAGCCCAGCTGGAGGCCCGGAGCCCATAAGAATATCTCATGAAGGCCTGTTTCATGGATCTGAACTATGAAAGCCTAAAGGTCAGTGGTGGAATCTAGGAAGTCTGTGCCAGTGGGATGAAGGATCTGTGCTAGCAGGCTAAGGCATCTACCCTAGAGCCAGGAACCTACGCTCAAAGAAAGAATCAGAGCTCCCCCAGAAGGTACCACATCCATCCTCAGCAAGAGTGAGGTCCCGAGCTCCTCCACTGATCAAGATGGCTGAGTTCCCGAGTTCCCATTAGGAAAGCCAAACCAGCAGGCTTCTCCAGGAGACCGGCAGTGCACCATTTTCCCCTCTGGAACCAGGAAGTGATGCTTAAAGTGAGGACCAGCACTCCCCCAAAGGGAACCAAAGCTATTTTCAGTGCCAGCAAATTGAGGATGAAAACAGACAAGTTCATCAGAAAAGTCAACATCATCATGTTGTTGACAATGCTCCTCCAACAGAACTAACAGCTCCTTACAGCTTCTACCAGCTCCCAACAGCTCAACTTCCTCTCCAGGTCTGTCTGCTATGCTGCTAGCAACAGTCCTTAGGTGGGCCTCCCACACCCAGCACCACACTTACTCAGCTCAACTGGGGGTTATAGGTTGACCACCAGTTATCAATACACTAAAATATACATGTTCAAGCTTTTGATAAAGCTAAATATTTCCTTATAAAACTCCTAATTGCATATAATTTGCATTGAAAGCAAATTAAAAATCTTGATAAACACTTTTTGCATATATTACATGCTTAATTTTACCTCAGAGTGGGAATTATTATACCTTTTCAAGGATAGAAAAAAAAAACTCTATGGATGGATCTTCTATTCATAAACTGACTTTGTCTTTTTTTTTTTTTTTGCTTGAACAAGTAGTAAAGTGAAGGTTGTTTTCCTAGACTTCCTAAAATAAACATAAAGATATTTATAACACTTTTGAATCCAATGCTTCCAGTTGTCTTCTTTCTAATAAAATTATTTTCATATTAACTCTTCTCACATTTCAAAACACTCCACATGATTTGATAGAAGTAAAAACTTGAAAATAGTAACACATACTGTTTGGGTTTATGTACTATTTAACATAAATACATGACAGTTACAATTACATCAGTAATAATCAAGATTTGAATGTGAATACAAACACCTGATGGTAAGCATATAATTACTATTCAGTGCAGTAGTAATCTATCAGCTGCAAACATTTACCTTGACATAAATGTTTGGTCATTTACTTTTTTGAAAAATGGTTTGTATATGAAACGGAATACTGTTTAACCACTAAAAGAGTCACATACTGTCATTTGCAAGAATTTGATGAAACTAGAAGACAATACATGAAATGAAATAGACCGGGCACTAAAAGACAAGCCACATCTTATCTTACTATGTGGAATCTAAGAGTTCATTTTATAGCAATTGATGATAGAACAGTTTTTTCTAAGGACTAGGAAGTAAGGGGAATATTTGAATGTTAAAAGTTGGCCTTGGTAATTTTACTGCAGTTAAGTACAAGTAATAACCTTCGGTGTTCTTTCCCCAGCTAGGTAACTATAACTAACAATAATGTATCATGTATTTCAAAGTAGTCAGAAAAAAGGATTTTGAATATTTTCATCACACAGAAATAGTACTTGAGGAAATAGATTGTTGGCCTATTCAAATATTGAACTATGCATATACAATATATATGGAAATACTAAATGATATCCAATAAATATGAGTAACTTTTATAAATTAAATAGTAAATATATTTCTAAAATACATCTATCACCTGGAAAATGAGTTTTAGTGTGTTTAAAATGTATATTTTGAAAAAAAATTCATGCTGCATTCTGTATTCATTGACACTGCTTTTGTAGGATATTTGCTTTAGACTTTTCATTTTCATTTTAAAGATAAACTAATAATTATGGATAGTTTAAAATCTAATAAACTAAGTTTTCTTCATTTCCTAGGCATAAAATTTGATACCAAATTAACTGTGGTAAGTTTTATATGTATATAAACTAATCTCCAGTACGAAAAGCTAACAACCCATTTTCTATATAATTTAGTTGGCTTGATATAAAACTATCCATTTCAATGTAATTACCATACATAATTAATGAGCTATAAAACATGAATTTTCTTCCTTATTTGATATATCCATCACCTATAGCTGATTTAAAATGTTGATTCATAACCAGGGCATAGTTCTGTGTGCTTGTAATCCCAGCACTTTGGAGGCTGAGTCAGGAGGATCTGCAAGTCCAATTCCATCCTGGGGTACATAGTGAGTTTAAGGTCCACCTGAACTACATAGCAAGAACCTGCCTCAAAAAGTCAAACAAGAAAAATTTATATATATAGTTAATATACAAAAAATGGATTTCAGAATATACTCATTTCAATTTTAAAAAAGTAATCCTAAGGTTATGTTAAAGTCATAAAATATTCCACATAGTAAAATATTTTTCCTTCTTGTTTTCTGGAGAAAATTTATAATGAAGTATATTTTAAGTATACATCTCTCATAATAATGTATATTCATAAAATGAAAGTATTTCTTAGTAACTCATCAAATATTCTGGATCAAACTCTGTGCTACTTCACATACATTGTTTTCTTCTAATCTCCAAAGGCATTTCTTTAGAGAGCTATGATTCTCTGCACACATGTGGAAATAGACAGCTTAAACATCATAATTCAAGGCACAGCTATGTAGAAGTGAAAGAGGCTACCTTAGAGCCAAACTTGTAGACACCCTAAATTATACTGTTTTCAATTTTATAAATGTTAGGTGTTCCAATATTAGTTGGTTCGCTGAATGTTTCAAAGAGATTTAATCATAGATAATAAAGTGAAAATACGGGGAGATTTAATTGACTAAGAAAGACACTGTAAATTTTTAAATGAAATAATAAGACTGATTATTCACCATAGTCCAGAATTTACATGGTCCTGAAAAATATGTTGTGTTACGAAGAAAATATTCTTTCAAATAATGCAGCAATCACTTAATGCATCTCTACAATGTTCCTGAATGTAACACTTTCTGGGTTAAGTCAGCAAATCGTGTGTTTCAGTTATCCATAGGCACACTTCAAATCACCCAAGATTCACAAAGATTTCTAGGAAACTTTACATGTTTTCTTCTCCAAGGTATTATCTTTAAAGAAAAGAACACATGAGTAATGAGAATCCATAAGTGGTTAATGACAAAAAGTTAAGCTCCAAGAATAAATTCTACAAAAATTATAATTGTGATGGTCTGTTCAGTTTACTGCCCATCTGATTAAAACAAAGATTTTGAGAGATTAAATTTGACAGTTAATGTAGATAAATCATGATGATGTTGAGCCCAACAAGCTAGTTACCAAAATATATTTTCAAGTACTTCAAATATTATTTTGACAGTTGATTTTCCCCTTTCTTCCTGTTGTGCTCTGAATATACCGTTTATAAAATAACATCAATATTGAGGATAAAGTTTGAATTATTGTGTGTATGGAATGCTGTAACCACCACTGTAATCAACTTATAAAGCTGTCTGTCACTTCTGGTTTCCATGTACCTCCATTATTTCATTCACTCATCAAATCCCCCAGTTCTGGATAATTTTGGCCAGTAAGAATTTTTGTGTTCTAGAGTTTCCTATAAATATGGTTTATCTCACTAGAATAATGTTATGAGATTTATTCCTATTCTTTTATTATTTTTAGGCTTTTTATTGGTACATATTCCATGAGCTCAGTATCATAATATTTTTTTACTTTCACCCATAAATGGAGACTTGAAATCATTCTAACTAGGAAGTTTTCTGAATAATGTTGCATGGATATTGACTTCCACACATTTTTATGTGTAGGTGTCTTACTTTTATTTTTCCGTAGATATAAGATTTGTTTAAGTGAGGTTTAAATTTATAATCCACAATTTCAAATTTTACAAGAGGTGGGAAATTTTTTTTTTTTGTTAATATATGGATTCTGGTTGTTCTCAGTCATCCACGAACATTAGAAATGTTAGTTTTTAACTGCAGCCCTTCTACCAAGCATAAAGTGATATTTTGTGTTTTATAAATAGCTCTATGAAGACCAACAATTTTTCATATTTTTATGCCTAATAATTTTATGCTTATTTTGTGATATACCTCTACAACTGTTTTTTTCTGTCTCTTTTATTTTTCATTTATTTGTAAGAATTAGTAAAAGCTCTACATATATATCAAAATAGTTTCAAGCTCAATTTCAGACAACCACAATAGATATCAAAAATAATAGAGAAATGTTAGTCATTTTTAAAATTGTCTTTGTTTCCCAGTACATACAACCATTATATTCATTCTATATTGCAAACTATTAAGTATGCAATTACCATATGTCTGAAATATGTATACTCTACAAATAACTTGCAAAAACTTCTAATGATCACTAGAGCTTCCAGTGATCCTTAATCTTCTGGGTGGAGAAGGCTCTTCCCTCTCTGTGATGCTTTTCTCACTATAAAATCAGAGTGTGATTGCTCAAAGTTGGGGTGGTAGTGATAATTGCTTAAAATAGGACAACAATGACATTTGCTACTTTAATTGTTTCTTCCTATTAAACAGACTTTTCTTTGTTATGTGATGATATTTGATGACAGTTTTTCCACATAGAACATCTTTCACAGCTGAGACAGTCCTTTAGATACTGGCTCATGCTACATCATCTAGGTGTATGAAACATTCTAAATTGATTGTTTTCATTTCAGCAGTTTTCACCAACAACAGAATCTATCTCCAGAAAGCACCTTCTTTGCTAATCCATAATAAATATCTCACCATTAAAATGTAATCATGTAATTACTACAACTCAGTCATCTCCACAGACCCCATCCGTAGTTCTTGTTTTCTTACTATTTCTTTAACATTCTCACATGTAATTACTTCTTCCACTTTTCTTTCATTAAAATGGTGAACTCCTCAATGTAATACATGAAGGGCAGAATTCTTCCAAACTCTTGTTAATTTTGAAATTTTGTCCATCACCCACAATTCATGAATTTTCTTGTTGAAATCTAAAATTACTTTTCCAACTTCCTTTGCCTAGACTTATCAGAAGAGTAGCTATCTATGGGACTTCTAGCATTATGAAATGAATGTCAAATAATTACACTTAATGTTAAAGTTATTCTTTTTATCATGGACTGCAGAATAGGGGTGAAAAGTTTTTAAAGATGTCATTGGATGCCACCTCAGACCTCAGAAGTCATCAGATGCATTGCCATTGAGCAGTAATGTTTTGAAAGGAATTTTCTGAGAAGTAATTCACAGCAGCATAAATTTTATCAGTTTATTGTGTAACTATTTTTCATTTCTTGAAATTATTTTGCCTTTTCATCTTTTTTTCCATCAGATCTTACCAGTTCAAATGCAATGAACTCCCATCTAAGTTTCTTTGTGCTTATTTTGTGTGGTATCATTGGTACTTAATTTTTGTGTGTGAAACTTTCTTATAACAATTTTTTTTTTTCTTTTTGAGACAAGGTTTCACTATGTGAGTTCAGGCTGGCCTTGAACTCACATCAATCTTCCTCTTTTAGCCTCCCCAGGGCTGGGACTGTAGGCATGCATTACCATGCCTGGCCTTTCACGACAAATTTTAATAAATTCTGGACAAGTTTTCTTACGATATTTTTCTCACTCTCAATTTCTCTGATTTGACTTTCTAGTTAAAAATATACTAGTTCTTGGATTATGTCCATTGGCTTATGTTCAATTTATGTTTTGTTGTTTCCATTTCACTGTTATCCAATGAGTATTTTCTAAACTAGTAATTTAGAAAGCTAGAATTTCTTAATTATTCTGTTGTTTCTTTAATTTTTTGAAAATTAATCTTTATCATTTAGATTTTGTCTGTTAAAATAAGTACTCAAAATTAGTCCTCATGGCCCACGGTATTTTTTCTTCTTGCTTCATGTAGCTAATTCTTCTCGTGACTACAATCGATCACTTCTATTTGTTAGTCTGATTACATTCTTAGTTCTACGTATTTTGAGTAATTATGTCTCTCATTCTGGGCATTATGAATAACTCAACTCATATAAACTCTGATATAATCAAATAATTATTGTTTATTTTACTTTACCATGCAATTTTCATGATGATATGAATTTTTTCACATTTTCTTCAGTGCCATCTTTTCTTTCATTCACAAACTTGTTATTATTTGTGCTGCTTGGGTCTATTTGAAATACTGTATGTGATTTATGGATCAAAAAACAACAGAAAGAGTTTGACAAAATTTCCTTTCTCTTCTCTCTTCCATGATTTCTTTTTTTTTCCTGACTTTTTTTTCTCCTCATTTTCTAGTCCTGAAAGATTGAAAGATTATGAGCTTATGACAAGTGTTCTCACTGGGAACAATGTGAGACATTTGTATGGCCCAACAGCAAATGTCAAAAGCCGAGGGGATGAACATTCTCACACTGTCCCATGTTCTCTCCTTTAAAATCTCCCCATAGGTTTGGTCTGCTTTGGTCCGTTTTCCTGGACCTTTAGAAACCTTTCTTAGTTGTTGTTGCTGTTTATTATTATGTCCTATTATCATTCATTCTCTGCAGGATGAAGAGATCTTCCTGAAATCTTTGTCTGTTTAGACATATAACCTATCGCATGTATTTGCTGCATTATCTGTCAAGTGATATATACAGCTCATATTCTTAGTTTGTATGAAATTTCATAGTAAGGCAGTCACACCATAGAAGCAAAATACGTATTTTATAACAAGCAATATTGGCCTTAAACTTATAACATGGAGATAACCTTTGTAAGATGTTTTATATTTTAAGATAATTCATATAATTCTTACATAATTGTCCTAATTTTTTCTCTTTTATGTTGACTGAAATATCATTTTAATAATTAATAGTATTTTTACTTTTTGAGCCTCAATTATAGCAATGTCAAATTATGATAACTTATCAATGTTAATTTAGACCACAATATGTGACCAAGTTATATATATGCATGCATATGTTTTATAAGATATGCACAAATGACAACTTTCCATTTTGACTTTAAATGCTCAAACTGATTAGCATGAAATTTGTTGTGCTAAATAGTCTGAGGAGAGGGGAGCATGAAATTGACTTGACATGTTAATATCATATTTTACAGTAGGTCACATCACAATTAAGTGAGAATTTTATTGTAACTACACATGGGTTTCTTGCTTGCAGAAAATACTCTTAATCTAAACAACTCTATGGGGGATATTATCAGTTCCTCAAAGAAATTTGCTTCCTTGAAATCTGCTAGTTTGTGAGATTTATTTAAACCCAAATTTAAAGAAGACTTAGTGTTTAAATATTCAGAGTTTAAATTTAAGGGAAAAATTTGATAAACTCACAAGATAAATAGTTTTTAAAATGTGGAAATGTAATGTTTTAAAACTATAGTTGGTATTTTATAGCTCACTTGGAAAACTTAACCTGTGCCAACATGAATAGTAAAACAATATTTTTAAGTTAATGAATAGACTGAATCATTGAGTTACTAATGAACCTAATATAATTGAGTTTGTTAATTACATAAATATATTTTTATTAATTATAGATGTATAATTATATTCATTATAATTTATATGGTATATAAAATTTTATAATTATTTGTAATTCACTAAGAAATAAGGAAAGTAACTAGAAATGTTACATAGCTTTCATTTTCACTTTAGGTAAATTTTAATCGGTATTTTAAAATACTTTTTAAAAACAGGTACTGCTTCAATATGTGAGATTATGTTATACACAAGTGTTTATTTTTTAACCAGAATTAGATGATTATTTGGTTACCGTTGATAAATAAAGGGTTACATATATTAAAACAATTCTCCTCATAATTAGAACCATGCAAATAAAGTTGACAGCTGGGTTTAATGCCTTTTTATTTGATTTTAATGGGTTTATCCCTAAGAACAAAGTGAAGATCAGAAAAGTTATAATTTTGTCAAGGTCCCAAATTGATTTTCACATGGTTTTGATGCCAAGTGCTAAACACAATCTTTACTTTTTTTTTTTAACCTCTCTTTACATTCTAAGACCTTTAAAAACTCAATTTGTGATTTTGTTTTCTAAAATAATTTTTTCAGTAGCCTTACAAATTTGGGCTGATTTCTTCATGGGAATGCTCGATTAGAGTAGCACATTCCAAACTGATTATTTTTATGGTAAAATGTGTAACAGGTACAAAGTCCCCCCAAACAAGTAGCTGCATACTTGTGTCCCCATAAACGCTACCAATGGCTACCTCATTGTGAGGGGACATACAATATAATCGTTAGGGTGAGACTTCTGAAGAACTGACCAGGTAAATACTCTGCTGTGTAAATTACTACCAGTTTTACTTGAGACAAGTTAATGTGTGCTCCATTTCCTTATATGCGAGATGTGGATAATAGTAACATATATTGCAGAAAGTTATGTAAACTTATGCTGAATTTTTAGTACTTACACAACAAAAAATGGCACCTGGGGTTATTTTTATCAATTAAAACATTGTAAGTCAAATATACATTAGCTTCTTCTCTCTCTCTCTCTCTCTCTCTCTCTCTCTCTCTCTCTCTCTCTCTCTCTCTCTCTTTCCTTTTCCTTTCCTTTCATTTTTGGAGACAGGGCTTCACTATGTCATTCAGGCTGGCCTTGAACTCATTTATGGAGAATGAGATTTTCTTTGTGTGTGTGTGTGTGTGTGTGTGTGTGTGTGTGTGTGTGTGTGTGTTTTAGTTCCAGGGATCTAACTCACAACCTCAAGCTTGCCAGACAGTCACTATACTACTGAGCTATCCCTCTGGCCCTTGAATTCATTTATGTAGGTAATCTGTCTGGCCTAGGACTCAAGGAGGTCCTCCTGCCTCAGCCTCCCAAGTGTTGGAATTACAGATGTGGGCCACCATGCCCAGCTATCTTTGTATTCTAAACCCTGTACATTTAAAAAATATTACAAAACCACCAAACTAGCAAATTATCATTTACTGTACCATGCTATTTTCTTAAATGGAGCAACACAAAGTACTTGGTTATTCTATTTCATTTTTACTCGCAAAAATCTCTTCTAGGATAACTTTTACAAAATAAAATTGTTAAATTTGACAGGTAACACATCTTAACTCAGTAGTTTGTAAATAATGAAAACAGAATAATTTAATACTTTACATTGAAGAAAGTGAGAACAAACGGATTACTTTCATCATATCAGGTAAAACTGTGTGGACTTTTCTGTGTGTGTGCAGGCTGAGTGCTCTTCCATAGTTCTGCTTCATTCAGGTTCTGTAAAACAATAGCGGTTACATGCCTGGGTAGCAGTGCCTGGAAACAGGTGGACTTCATGCATCAAGGCCACATGCAGTCAGCAATAAAAACCAAAACCAAAATCAAAACAAATAAATAAAAGAGCTTATCTGGCAATGGCACAGTATGAAACCACAGGAAGTTTAGGTGAAAGGGTAGAAAGACACAGATCACACTGCCAAATTCAACACCTGGTTCTGTGATTAGTTTCTTTTTAATTTCTTGGAAAAAATCATTTAGCATTTTTAAGAAGGTACAAGGTCAAACTTGGTTAGACACACTTGCTGGAGGAATATCATATGGAGCAACATGTGGAGACATACACTGTTACCCCTTGTTTAAGTCACCCACAATTAAATGCTTGAATTTCTGAATTACACTTATCTATCATTCTGGACCGTCATGCATAACAAATAGCTACTACTTTGATGGAATGTTTATTTAATTAATAAAAAACTTGTGCTTACTTGATTCTTTTTAAGTCATTTGAGAAAACTTGATGAGATTTTTATCAACTTATTTATGCTGAAATTTTAAAGGCATGAATGTAAACAAAAGATTTACAAATATGTTTTGGCATTTAACAATCTACAATGTAAAAGATATTTTACTAGAGGTCATATATTTAACAGAACAGTTACGTTTTAGGCAATAGACAAACTCTATATAAGGATTGTTTATATATATGTGTGTGTGTGTGTGTGTGTGTGTGTGTGTGTGTGTGTGTGTATATATCACATGTATATATGAAGCCTTATCCAATACAATTATATTTAGGTGGGACTTTCTTTGTTTTCCAACATTATTCAGGTGGACTATGTGCCAACTGTACATATGTCAATGTCCTGTTGACCTGATTAATGCAATGCTATTGTTGTAAGTTTTGAAATTGTGTATGTCAATCTAACATTTTCTCTTCAAAACTGTTTTCACTGTACTTAGTTGTAGGAGCATTGTGCCTTTCCATGTACACGTCCAAATTAATTTGCTGATAGCCTTCAAGTAAGTTGCTTGGATTATTTTTTAGGGGCCTGAACTGAATTTTTATATCAAATGGTTATGAATTTATATATTGCCAATATTGAATTTTCCTACCAGTGAACATGGACTTTCACTAATTTATGCTGGTTTTACTTTAAATTTCTATTATTTTCCCTTCTAAAAGATCCCATAAACACTTCTTTAGCCTCAAACCTGTATATTTTGAAGCTATTTCAATTGCTGGTTTTATTTTTATTTTAAAGAGAATAATATTTTTATCCATTTGTAATTTCAATACTTGATTGAAATACCTAGAATTTGACATTTTGTTAATTTGCTAGATTATTTATTAGTTTGAATAATTACTTTTGCAGATTCCCTATGGGTAGCCTCATAAGTAATGTCACCACTGAACACAGGAAATTCTCTTTTTTATCTTCCATACTCTCTACACATACTTTACAGTGAAAGAGGGATGCGAAATGCCGCCTTTGTACTCTCTGAACAGGAGGTGATGGTCTGTTGTGACCCAAATTCCCTATGCCTTCTGCGCCTGCTCCAGTGCATTTTCTTCTAGGCTCTTTGAAATTGGACTCTCTCAAAAATCTGCTTCTTCTGCATGCATTTCGGAATTATGACGACGTACTAGAGCGCTTGGGTGGGTAGAGCGCCTGTCCGTGCCTCGAGTGGTGTGTCGTGTGCACCGCGGTTCTCCTCAGAGGCCTGCTCTTTGCTCAGAGTGACACTACAGCGCGACCTTCTTCCTTCAGACTGATATGCCCTCCGAAGAACTGCTTATCCTGTTATTGGATGATTTTTTTCATACTGGCCACTCTTACTGGGGTGAGATGAAATCTCAGTGGTGTTTTTATTTGCATTTCTCGAAGGACTAAGGATGTGGAACATTTTCTCATATATTTATTTGCCATTTGTATTTCTTTAACTGAGAAGTGTGTATTCACTCAGACGCCCATTTCTGCATTGTGTCTTTGAATTTGGTCAGGTACATGTTTTTTAATTCTTTGTATGTTCTAGATAGAAGACCTTTGTCTGAGGGACAGCCAGCTAGGATTTTTTCCCAATTTGTGGGTTTTCTTTTTTCTTTGCTGGTGATTTCTTTAGATGTACAAAAACTTTTCAGTAGGATGAGGTCCCAGTTATTCATTCTTTAGAGTGTTTCCCTTGCAGTTTCATTTTTGTTTATGAACTCTCTGCCTACTCCTATATCTTCAAGATTTTTACCTACTTTCTCTTCCAATAGGTTTAGTGTTTCTGTTTTAATGTTGAGGTCTATGATCCATTTTGACCTGAATTTGGTGCATGGTGATAGACTGGGGTGTATTTTCAGTTTTCGGCAAGAAGCGAGCCAGCTTTTCCAGCACCATTTATTAAACAGGTCATGCTTTTTCCAGTGAGTTTGGTTGGCCCCTTTGTCAAATACTAGGTGGCTGAGTGTGTTTTTCATGGTGGGTGTATCTTCCAGTCTGTCCCATTGATCCTCAGGTCGGTTTTTTAGCCAGTACCAGGTTGATTTTATTACAGTAGCTTTGTAGTATAATTTCAGGTCAGGGATTGTGATTCCACCTGACTTGTCCTTGTTGCCCAGGATTGCTTTTGCTATTCTGGGTCTCTTCTTGTTCCGAGGTGGCCAGGTGCTTGATACCTTCCTGGGCAACATAGTGAGGCACCGCCTAAAAAAAAAAAGAAAAAGAAACAAAAAAACTTGGAAGCGCAAACAAGTTTCATGTGCACCAGTAGGTGAATTGTGCTCCTTCCGTGTGCGTCCATGCAGATACCATATTAGAATAGGCAGCCGCACTGGCGAGGCTATGGAGAAATAGGGACTCTATTACACTGCTGGTGGGAATGCAGACTGGTGCAGCCACTGTGGAGAGCAGTTTGGAGATTTCTCAGCAAACTAGGTCTAGAGGTTCCATTCAAACCAGCTATTCCCCCTCTGGGTATTTTCCCAGAAGATCTGAAAGCATCATATCACTCTGATATATGTCCACCCATGTTTATAGCAGCGCAATTTGTAATAGCTAAATTGTGGAAGCAACCCAAATGTCCATCTACAGAAGACTGGATTAAAAAACTGACATTTTTATATAATGGAATATTATTCAGCTATAAAGGGGGACAGATTTGGTGCCTTTGTAGGCAAATGGTCACAATTGGACACCATACTCATAAGTGAAATAAATCAGAGGTACATTTGCAGGCAACGTATTGTGTCACTGGTGTAAGAACCTGAGGGTGGGAACATAAACTAAGAGACATGAAGGAAATCTGTTCAAAAGTAAAGAACAGATGGGACGTGGGAAAGGAAAAAAGAAAGAGGCAAAAATGTATGAATGAATGCATGTAGGTGTATACATATGTGCAGGATGGCTAACATGGTTCTACTATTGTCTTATGTCACTTAATGGTATGGAATAGTTGATGACGGTTTCTTTGATCAATCTTGTATGTCTATATGTGTTCTCCGGAGCATACATTTTGAAGATATCAATATGCAATGCAACAACTATTGTTGGTTTTCTGTTGCTTTGTCTATAATTCAATTCTGATTATACTGTTATTGTGCTACTTTGTGTCTCTTTGTTAATGCTTTTTGTTTTTGTTTTTTTTTTCTTTCTTTTTCTGTTGTGGATGATGTAGTTCTTTTTGCTTTCACGCTTTAAAAAGAAGTTGTACTACTGACCTAGGTCACTTTATTGTTAGGAATAGTTGATGATTAATTGTTTGATCAAATTTGCATGTCTATATCTGTTTTCCTGAATATACACTCAGAAGTTATCGATATGTAATGCAATGACCATTGTTGATTCCCTGTCACCTTATCTGTAACTCAGATTCGATTGTACCATTCTTATGCTACTTTGTGCCTGTTTGTTAATATCTTTTTGTTTTTATACTTTAAAAAAAAAGAA
Organism: Dinomys branickii; assembly: GCA_004027595.1. Lineage (NCBI taxonomy): Eukaryota > Metazoa > Chordata > Mammalia > Rodentia > Dinomyidae > Dinomys > Dinomys branickii. The sequence continues at coordinate 268,515 of PVLD010000480.1, forward strand.
AACAGAAATAAAAGTAATACCTACTTAAAAAAAAAAAAAAAGATCCGCTTATCCTTCCTGCAGGAGCCATTCTCGAATTTTAACAAAACCAGACCTAATTCCCAGTAGTTCTGATATAATCACAGAGGACTGCCTGGTTTTACCTTCTGGCTTTGCCATTTTCTGTATATTTTCTGTAGTTTTATCACTTTCTGATAACCACTTTTCCTTCGTTTTGCTTCTTACTTTTGTCACCCTCGAAATGTTTGAGTGCACCGAGACGGCTGATGAGAACGTAAAACAGTTTTCTCCTTCTCATCCCTTAAAGGCCATGCTCTCTTTTCAGGCAGCTTTGATTACGCTTGTTTTAAAGACTGAGCCCTGAAGCTTCACGATCTCACCATCTGTACCCACCTTTGGCTGACAAACTGCACTGTTTGCAGCCTATCACGCTCCGTAGAAAAGGAATGAAAAATGCAGGCACGGAGAGGTGACCGCTCTGCAACGTATGTTGTAAGTTAGGGTTGATGAGATGTGATGTGCAGAGAAGAGGAGGTGATGTCCACATCTTACAGACCTGTAGAGTTGATCGATAGCTATGTGGGAATGAAAAATATTTGTAAGACACAAGGACTGTAGGATTAGAAAAAGTATTAAAGGTCCTTTGTGAGAAATGTGATAGATACATTTCTGCTACTGTTTTACTGTGGAACTCAAGAGCAGATTGTGTACGGATGCTCCGTGGCACTATTTGCAATGCATGGCGGCCTGAGCACGTCAGGCCCCAAACAAATAGCTGCTACTACTCAGCGTCTGTGGACTGAACAGAAAAAACAATATGACAGGAATTACAAGTATAAGTAACTGCAATGTGTTGGCAGTAAGGCACTGTTATTTTGACAGAAATAATAATGAAAAATATGAAGTAACTATTGAGAACATTAAAGTTAAAAAGAATTTGTACACCTGTAATAATTAAAGCTAATTCCATCCACATCATTTAATGTATTTTCACATTGATACAACCAATTGAGTCATGAAGTTATGGGCTTAATGATTTCCAAGATTTAGTTTCAGTCAAATTGTTGCATGACTAGTACCGGGTTTTGTGAAGTATCATTCTGTGAAGAGAAACTCTATTTTATAGGACACTGCAAGTAATTTATATTATTATGATAATACTGTTATTCCCTAGAGAGTAAACAACATCTTTCAGAATTTGACCCAATACTATCTTACCTATGTATATCCAACATATGCTCAGGTTTAGAAATGGACCATGACTCATTTATACATTGTATAAATAAGATCTTAAAGAATATGATTAAGTGTGCTCATTGTTATTGCTTAATATCCATTATTAAGCTGATTGGCACTATAAACTATTTAAACTATTTTTAATATAAACCTATTTAAAGTCATACTATTCAGCTTACTTATGTTTATCTTAGTTATGTCTAATTTATAATCTTGGCTAAGTACTTAACAAAGGCACCTAAAGCTTTTGAAACTGACCATAAAATATAGCAACTTAATTTATCTTTTTAACTTGGCCATACTCAGAAAATTAACACACTGAAATACAGGCTTCATAGAAGGTACAATTGGTCCACATTATCGCGTGTTTGAGGGGCAATATTACAGTCAGGTTATTTTACTACCTTGAAATTAGGATATCAATAAAGTGGTTCTCTCAGAAAATTTCACTATTTTAAGTAGATACATATTCTGCTTGAATATTTCAGCCATAAATATGCTCTCCACATAAGAATTATTTTTCTAGCTTGAGAAAGAAAAATGTATATGAAGGTTATTCTATATTAATTTGAGGGGAATTACCCTGAGTATTTCAATGAATTTATTCAATTATTTGATAGGATTCATAACCTGTGATCCCTTGGTTGATGAATAAAAATTTTCTGTGCAAAATAAGATTTTGCGGAGCAGACAGGATACAGTATGTTGGAAGTAAGCTTCAAGGATAAGTGCAATCATGGGGTGAAGGTTACAGTGGGGTTGCTGGAAAAAGAGGTTTGTAAAACCACAACTGAATAAGGAGCTAGATAGAAAACGAGATTGTAAAATGCTCGCATAAAGTTTCAATACACATATGTTTTCCAAAATAATAATTCAGAGACAATGTTTTAAAGTCTTGGAGAATTATAAACTGAAAGGACGACATATGTAAAAGCGCTTAGGATGAGTTGTCATGAAAATAGGATTTATATACTTACCTGGCAGGGGAGATACCATGATCACGAAAATAGGATTTATAATAATTCTTTCAAACATCTCCCCAGCCCCTTGTGCATACGTGGGGTTTGTGTGTATGGAGGTGTGTGTTTCTACTTCTCTCATATAGTTGACCCTTCAGCAGTGCAGTAGGTGCATCAGAGCTCAGCGCCCTGCTTCCTGTCTGACGACAGGCCAGGTTTTCAGCATTGCTTTTCCTTCTCATACCCTCTCTTGCATGCATCATCTTCACCAGTAGCAGCAGCCGTAACAGAAGGAGCAGCAGAATCGTTAATGCGTCTCTGTTTCCATTAAACTGAGTCATATTCTATTCTTTCTAATTATTAGATACACAGCAATAATCAAGTGGTTATATTCTTAGACAGTGTACAAAATGAATACATGTATATACCGCCTGAGTCAGGAATTGACATGGCTCTTTCTTAGAAATCTTGCAATTTGAAATTCTGTGTATAAATGAAGACCTCACATAATGTAGGGCTAGGTTTAACAACATTATCAATGTCTCACTTTCACTGAATTCTAGCAATGTGGGCTCAACCATATTAATTTTCTTACATAATATAGTGGTACCTTGGTTCATGAACTTAATCTCTTCCACAGTTCAGGGAAAAATGGCCAAGGTCCTGTGCCTCACCCCATGTGGAGTTTGCCAAATGAAGCACAATTTAGTTTGCAAACACAAGCATCCGTTAAGTCCATGTGTTACTGCATTTGCTAGTCCATTTATCAGCATGTTTTAAAATTGACCATCAAAGTATGTTAACTTATTTCAAAATGAAGTATATTTTCTAAGTAGATATGGATTGTATATTGCATATTTATATATTCTATATTATATATGACATGTAATATATTTTATTGTATAATATATTATAAAATGTATTTTGATATTAAATTGATATTAATTACTAATATAAAAATTATCAACATTTGTAACATATTAGTATTATAATATATAGCTATGTCATATATTATATATATATATCTTTGTAATTGAAAGAGGTATAAAAGTATTACTTAAAAGTAATTTCTTCAGCGTTGGTAGGAATGTAAACTATTTTAACCACTTTGAAAATCAGTATGGAGAGTTTTCAAAAAGTAAGGAACACTTCTATTTAATCAGCTAATCTCCTTTCAGGTATCTTTCAAATGGGTTAAGTACATCATGTTACAGCGATACATGCAGAACCACACTGCCAGCAGCACACTTCACAGTGGCTCAGTATTCGAAGCAGCCTCTGTATCCCTCAACAGAGGAATGGATGAAGAAAGTGTGGCACTTGCACATGACGTCATAAAAGTTAAATGAGTTATTTGCAGGAAATCAGATGTACATTACAATTATAATATTAAGTGGAAAACATCTGACATGCAAGTTTAAACAGTGCCTGGTTTCTCCTATATGAGAATCACAAAATGTTGATAAAGAGCAAAATAAAAACAGATAAGAGAAATTAGGGAGACACGTCTTTCTCAAAATGGAAGGGGATCAGGAGATGGAGGGAGGTTGGAAAGAGGGAGGGAAAGGGTAAAGGAATTCAGGTGTGCTATGTATGTGCGACAGCAGCACACGAGGTGTGTAATCATACTGAGAGTGTGTACTAACAACAAATGAAAGCAAAAATTAATAAATGATAATAAAAATGATATCAAAGTAAAATAATATGTTGCTCTAAAATACAGAAATCATTAGGGAAAAATAAAAAATTGCAATTATGCATTTCATAAAATTGAGCACTATTATAACATATTTCAATGTATCTTTTTCTGTCTCTCTCCCTCAATGTCTATTTTACGAGAGCACATAAAGACCTGCAAGAACTCCCTTTCTACTTATCTAATCTACGTCTTGGATTTTTCTTAGAAAAACTCATAAAAAGAGACCACCAGTATTCTTGGCGGTATAATCCCTCTGGAAGTCTTACTTTATCAGAGTTAAATTCTTTATAGTGAATGTCAGGCACACACCTTTGTTGTGTCTCTCCCATAATAAGAAAATTCTAAAATACACTTCTACAAGAACATTTGAATTCTGTATCAAACAAGAGAACCTCTTTCTGTAAGCCTACTGTACTTCTAAGTCATGTTATGTTTGTGACTTGGGGCAATCTCCTAAGTATATCAGGAAAGAATTTCAAAATTACCAATTACCTCTGGGGATTCTTTTTGATCAATTTTTATGTAATCTATCAAAAATTAACAGAACATCGTCTGAAATTAAAATGTACTTATTATTTCAGTTGCACAATGAATTGTATTTATGTGTCCTGCTTATATTACCAATGAGTGACATAGCTTTTTTTTCTAAAAAATCATATTTTTAAGAAAGGTAAATCAGAAAAGAATGTTCAATTTTTCTGGAACAAAAGTATTTATGTGTCTACTATGTGTTCAGCACTGTTAGAATTAATAAAACTCCATAGAGGAAGCACAGGTAATGAGTGAAAATACCCCATAGGATAATTATTGGCGCATAATTTTAAAAGGTAACTAAAATATCTACTTGGTCATAATTTTATCTTCTTGGATGTACAGAGCAGATTTTGAAGAGATAGTCATTTAAGAAGAATGGCACTTATTCTTACGCTCAATATTCTTTTCTACAGCAGGGGACATTATACACTCTAGCTGCTCTAACACTGAAAAATCTTTTGAATGCAAAAGCCTCCAGTGCACGAAATGATTGACGATGATACTTCTGAAGTTGTAAAGTTGTAATCTGTCTCTTGTTCAAACGCGATGCCAAGACAACCAATAAATTCCCTAATACGAGGAAGAAAAGGCCTGTGGCGTGTGGAGGCTCCGATTTTTGCTCTAAGCTTGCTAAAGCACAGGTCCCAAATCCCCTATCTGTAAAATGTTCTTCTTAAGTTTACTGCAAGTTCATTTGGCAGCCAAACCTGAGGTGAATGATAGGGGGACATTATAGTCTTTCCTCTGCAGTCATAATGGTGAATAACCACCCAGACTGATGTTTTCCTTAGAATGCGCTGCCATTGGCTCCAATGGGAGTGTTACATAAAATGTACTTGTAGTGTATGGGCTGCGTTACTGTGGAACAGTGAAAATGACAAATTATGAAATATATCTAGGCTCAAGGATTTAGCTGAGGAGTTGTAGCCCTATTTTGAGAGAAAATAAGAATTATTTTTCCCTTTTATTTTTTCTTTCACTCATAAGTTTAATACTGATACATAATTAAGTGCACACTCTATACTTACTAAAATGACTACAGAATACACAAGTATTTTTCTAATTTATTTTAATCCACCAATTTTATAACATGTTCTTTTGACCTATGCATACATGTTGAAATGACTAAAATGAGCTTATACAGACAGTCTAAACAGAGATGAACTCACGTGAGTAGAGTAGAATAATGGTTAACGCTGATTAGTGCTGCGTGGAGAGATTTTTGTCCAAGAATATAAAGTTTCAGTTAAAGTGTATATTATTGGTGATATATTTATTTTTGTCATTTATATTATATAGTTTTTCAATCAGAACATATACACATATACATTTTCTGGAGGCAGGGTCTCGCTATGGAGTTCAGGCTGATCTTGAACTCACTACGTAGCCCAGGCTGAACTCGAACTTGCTGAAATCCGCCTTTGCAGCCTCCTCACTGCTGGGACAACAGGTGCTCCCCACCACCCTTGGTTAAAATATCTCTGTGTTTTATAGCACCTTAACTACAGTTAGTAATTACTGTACATAGTGAAGAAATACACTGGATTTTAGAAAGATGCTGAGCGATTGTGTTAAGATCAACCACAAATAAATGTGTGAGGCAAAACACAAATCACTTCAGATTATGTGAAACACAATAGCAAAGTTTGTCATTATTTTAACCTGATAATTACACATATGGTGGGCCAATAAATTTCATTTATAGCAATTCTAGCAAAGAGGACAGAGTTTAGTGCTCTCATTTGCCTTTGTTACTAATTCATTCACAACACTTATCTCTTTTGAAAAGAGAATTTTGTTCCCTATTGATTTGTAAAATTTTTAGTATTTGAGGTGAACAGCAATTTTTCATATTTAATATTTTACTATAATTTTTATTATTACTATATTACTATATATAGTAATAGTATTACTATAATATTAGTATTATTTACTATCATTTTGGTATTTTATACAGCTTACTCATGGATGTCATTACTAGTCTGCTAATTTGAATACAGATACCATATTTACTATTAATTTTTACTTAGAAAATTTAAAAAGTTATACATTTATTCTTTAAACTCTCATTTTGGAGCTCTTACATAAACTTCAGCTAAATAGTCACCTTTTAATTTTTCTGTTTTATATGGTAAAATCTCTTAGGCTCATATATTTTACCACTTTTGAAGCTTTATCTCCTGTGAAATATGAAATTATAAGAGAATATTGCCTCTACTTAATTATTCTAACAGTCCTTCTCATTCCCCCATTTATGTCATTAATTCTCTAGATTTATTAAATTAGACCAGAAAATTTGTGTGAGGGGGAAGATCTGTGGATTCAACTCAGGGCCTTTGCACTGAACTATATCCCCAGAATTTTTATTCTTAATCTTGTATTTTGACAAGCGTCTCTCTAAGTGCGTAAACTGCACAGGCTGGGCTCAGTCTCCTTAGCCTCTCACATCTCCTCTTAGAGTGCTGTGATTACAATCTCTTGCCAGGATGCCAAGTAGGAGAGGAAACATTAATAGGCCTTATCATACCTGCCAATTTCATCCAAGGTAAATGGCTATGGGGAAATAGTATGAAAATCACAAAAGAGTCCATATTCAGGCTTAATGGGAGGTAGTGTGAGGACAGAGGCTCCAAATAGTTCATTTAAAGAAGAAGAGAAAATTACGTATGTTTAGTCATATGAACTCAAAGGTTTCATTTCTGACATACTTTTACTGAAACTAATTCGTCTCAAGTCTCATAGGGGTACTGCTATACAGATAGCTAAATGTTTCCACTGTATTTTAATATTGAGTGTTAAAATTATTTCAACTATTTTTGTTTTTCACAGAATTTCTTTTCAGTCCCCACAATTTATACAGTCAAATAAGCTTTTGCATAATAAAATGTGTAATTAATAATTAAATAGAAATATCATAAAATCTCTGAAAAAATTATGAAAAATTGATATAAACATTCATATTAAATATTTCTCAGTGAATATTACTAGGCATTCCACTTATGCCACTGATCTTATTCCATCCACAAACATCTCTCTGGGTTAAAGTCCTGTGACTAGATTCTCAAATGAATTGGCCACTAAATAAGGAATTACATGTACATTACATTATTCAGAACAAGGACAGAGTCGAAGGAAATTCCAGCCTGATGACTTTGCTTTTATTTATTTGCACAGTACACACAGCACTGTACTGTAGAACAGAACATAAATCGCAACACTGTACACTACAATCAGCAGAAATTATGGTACTAAATAAACATGGTTTAAATTGAGGCTCTATAAACCAGATGTAGAGAACTATACGAAAAAAGAACATGGGTCGTAAGTCCCAGCAACATGTAAATCCAAACGCACACCTCCATAATAAGTCACTGCAGTGTTAATCAGGTAGGTTGTTAACCAAGGAATATCTGTATAGTTCCATAAACCATACTACCTGACTTATTATGATTTTCACTAATATACAGTACAAATATTTTCTTTTTCCTACCAATATATATAGAAAATCTTTTTTTTCAATGTTGTCTCATTTTTTGCATACTTTGCTTTTCAGTCGAGTATATTTAGTTTTCTAGTAAATAAGCAGATTTGCCTTTAAATATCATTGCTATATGATGTTCTATTTTGTTTAATATTCCACATAACCAGAGTTAATTTTTATCTAATTTTTAAAAAAATAACTATTGGATATGTCCCCATCTTAACAGAATTCTATTTTGTTTAATATTCCAGATTACCAGAGTTAATTTTTAGCTAATTTTTTTTAAACAAATAACTGTAGTGGATATGTCCCCATCTTAACAGAATTCAGAAATACTGCAATAATGTATAGGAAACTACACTCAGTTAAGGACTTATGGTATTATTCTCATAAACATAATTACTTAGCAAAGGATGTTTGGTGTACCACATAAAAAGATGTTTTTGAGTGTATATCGCAATATTGCCATTTCTGCTTAGATTTGTAGATTAATGCTGCTGTTATATCTGTTTGTCACACATATGAAAACACAGTGATGTCTATCTCTGTATAGGGATCTAGAGAAGTAAATATGTATAGGCATATCTGCTTTATTGATTTTCTCCCTTCTTCCTATTCGCTACAAAATTGAAATCATTCGAATGCTCCTTCCTGCCTGGGAGGAACTGAACATTCTTTGGAATTCAGTCCTCTTAGATGAGTAATGGCCTTAGCTTTCTCTTGGGTTTATATAAAGAAATGTTCTGTAGATTATTTTGAAGATTTGTCATTATTTTTAATAGTTGCTGTATTATTTCTGCATTGGAATTAGAAGTAGAATCCTATATATTTATGATGGATAATTTTCTCATAACTTGGTATGAAGTATTTTCTAAAGGTAATTGAGGTTCTTTGGACCCATGACCACATTATTTAGAAAGCTATGTCTTAAATACAATATATATTTGATTTAGATGTAAACATGCAATGGAAGAGAAATTATATATATGCCACCAATTATCACATATATATAATTCATAATATAAAGTTTCCCAAAATATGTGCACATTTCAGGAAACAAAACTTGTATAAATATTTCAATACTAAAATTAATGAACATCATGTAATTAACGCAAGATGCCTTTGGCCTCTACAGTCACAAGAAGTGCTCAGAGTGGTGGCCGTGAGCTTGCAGACATTTCTTATGATGATGAACTGCTGTCAGGTCCCTGAGATTGCTGCACATGCGTTTTCAATTTCTTCTCTAAGGGCCAGCAGCACAGAGGGTTTGCTGTGATATACGATATCCTCTAGTCTCCCATAACATAGTAGTACCATCTGTTGTAAAGAAATCATAGTACTTTTCTTTTCTGAATTATGTGAATATTATTGGTGGACACTGTATGTGTACTTGGTTTTCTTCCACCGTCTATTTCATTCTTTGTTTTACAACATAAAACAATGCATATGAGGATGAGGAAGGAGGAAGAGGGAGATGACCGAGTGCTACTCTAGATGACAGGGAGAATTCAAAAGGGAGTGACTCTGCATTTGACTTTTTGTATTTGTTAACAATGAAGTTTGCATGTCTTATTATTGAATAAATTAAAATATGGAAGTGCTTCTTACAATATATAATTACACTTATACTTCACATAAAACAATACTATGGTTATGATTTGTAAGACATCTCACCAAAGTTTTTTTAAAAACTGATAATGGTAGAATTACAGTTTATACTTCACATATAAATTTATAAACTGTTCACTATGGATTAGTCCTTGAAACCAGCTGTCCTCCTTAGTTTCCCCTGTTTCACATTTAAGAGCCAAAAAATCTTTCTTTATTCAAAGTTAATTTGAATTGAGTTTATCTGAATTGCAACCAGAACCCCTTTGTCCAGTGGCCATAGACCATATGAGAATCCTTTGTCACTAAGACGACCATGTAATCTATCATCCAAGGGAGGACACATGAGAAGGAAAGAGAGTGCTACTGGTAATTTCTACTTGAAAACAGCCATAAACCGAAGCGGTTCAGGGCAAACAAGAATGTTTTTCCATACTACCTGTAATCATCTTAACCTGAGCTCTAATAGTGGCTAGGACCCGTTTTCTACTGGTTCTCACTATGCTGCTACATGTGATAAGCACAGGTAAGCACAACTGCATAAGTTGCATAACTTACTAAGGACTAACTCACAAACTCATTAATTAAACACTTTAATTTTCTGCTTTCTATTTCCTTTTCCTCCATCTTTAAAATTCATGCTCCACCAATTTAAAAATCCAGAGCAAGATTCTCTAGGCTAAACATCATTCAAATAGCTCCATCCCTGGAGGTGGAGTAAAATACCTTTAGATTTGTTCCACCTAAGTACTAAGAGGCCAGACCCTGCTGTGCTTTCCTATCATTTTGTTTGGAAACCCTGTATCATTTTTATTGGTTTTGCTTTGCTTTGTTTTTGGCTATGTTGTTGATATTTTGCTATTTTTTATTATGCTCTTTAAAATAAAAATTAAAGATTTGTTCCAATTGAGTCACACGAGAATGATTGCTCTGAAACAAAATGATGGAAATCAATAATGTGACAGTCAGTCGCTTGTAGAATCAAGTGAAACTTGACAATATATCTTTAAACAAAAGATAAACTAACAACTGAACAATCCAAATTTTATTATGAGTGCCAAATCCTTCTACTATACAGAACAAAATAACTATCACTATAATAAGTTCTTATGTTTCAAAATAGCTGGAGATTTTTAATGTTTTAACACAAACGATAAATATTTGAGATTACAGATATGCTAGTTACTCTGATTGGATCACTGTACAGTAAAAACATATTTCAAGGTATCTCCTTGTGCTCTATGACTATATCAGTTTGAACAAGTTCATTACGTATGTTTTTTATTTAAATATTTTATATATACCTCACAGTTGAAAAATGTAAATATTTAAAAACATCAGCATATGTCATTCACATTTGTATTTGTAAATTATGTCAGGAGCAGAGCAACTCTATAGTCTTATTTAAATCTTTTTTTTGTTTGTTTGTTTTTTTGTTTTTTTTTATTTTTTTTATTTTTTTTATTTTAGAAACATAAAAGTACAAAAACATATTGACAAACAGACACCCATTATCATAGAAAATAGTACAATCACAACTAATCTATAGACAAGGTGATATGGTCTCAACAGTAGTTGTTGCTTTATCCATTGATATCTTCGAATTGTAGATGTATGGACCCATATACAGACATG